>JAJTUV010000343.1:600000-786649 GCA_021653895.1 Mastomys natalensis
GTTTTTCAATTCAGGGCCATACTATAAAGCCATGTAGCCTACACTCTGATAGTATTTTTCTGGATTCCATGTTTTCGTTACCCATTCTGAATAGGATATGCTCCCAGAATGCATTGAGGCATTCATAATACCCACCGCGGAGGAAACAATCACTTCTCAATATAAAATCAGATCGGCCCATTTATTCCTCTACTTTTCATGCTAGTAATTTTCTTTGTACATTGCTTGCACACCAGCTCATAGACCGACTCCGTCTCCTGTTGGCTGGAGGTTATATCATTCTTGTGATATGCCAGCTAAACATTACTCAGCTAGAATGCCAGTCATTACCACATTTGTCAGAAACCGAAACCCCAAATTTTAAGCCCATTTCATACACTTAAGCATTTGAAGCATATGTTTGTAAAGGCTCAGCTGTCTTATGGCTCTTTAAAGAACACAATGCGTCATCGAATGGAAAGTAGAGGTTGTTTTTTAACATCTAGCTGAAGCATTTGGATGATTTTTATTGGATATCCAAAAATCCACCAACCAAGTGAAAAATCCGAGCTTGCCTGTGTTTGTGGATGATTGTATTCAAGCGATCGTGTTCACGGCGAGCTCAAGACTTTCTGGGTTTTTGATATAGGAGATGTTACCAGTCATTGGGAAGGTGGGTCCCTAAGAGGCAAAAAGGGAAATGTAGGGTAATGGTGGCTTGGGCCCAAGGACTGACAGGGCGGCAATAAACTGAATAAACCAGCAGCCCAGGAGAGCCAATGGGTCTCTGGCACACACTCTAATAAGTAAACAAATAAATAAATAAACAAGGAAGCAATAATTCACTCCATGTACACAAGGCTGGTTCAAAATCTGAAGATTATTCAGACAGGGCACACACACACACACACTGAAGAACGTCTATAAATTTCAGAAATCAGTATATCAAAATGTTTAACCAAACTGGACACTAATTGTGACAAAACAATTAAAAAAAAAAAAACTCAGAATAATAAGGAAAATGGGAACTTCTCCGATATACAAACAGGCTCCTACAGTAGACCACAGCCAGCCCTACACAGAATAATCAAAGTCAGAACAGCTTTCCTCTAGACATGGAGCACCCAGGGATGCCTGACATGTACTGTTCTTATATTTTTGGTTGTGAGCCTAGCCTTTAACGGCTGAGCCATCTCTCCAGCTCAACGTTTACTGATCTTAGTTGACATAGTGTTGTAAGTTTTACCAGAGCAAAAGGGCAACAATCAGAAATAAAAGACATACATACAGACTGAAGATGAAAAAATGAAACTGTTTCCATGTTCAGATGACATTCTTGCTTGCCTAGAACACTTTTTTAAAGTTTGTTGAAAGTTTAACTTTACATGAATGTGTGAGTGCCTGCATATGTACGTATGTGCACTGTGCTTGCTGGGTACCTATGGGGGTCGGCAGAGGACATTACATTCCCTGGAACTGGAGTTAAAGGAGACTGTGAACTGGGGATCCAATGCAGGACCTCTGCAAGAACGAGAATACCCCCAGAAAACCTTAGGGGACAGAACACCGGGAGAATGAACAACTCCATTATGGATCTACTACTAGTTCATCTGTTTGATTGAATTTCTCTATACCTTGTTTCTTAAACACCTGAATATAAATAAATACAGAGAAACCTCACAAATAAAAATAGTTGATGGATAATTACAAAAAGAGTACCCAAGATATAAAGAACTTTACAAGTCACCCTACAAGACCTCCCTGAGCTGTATCTGAATAACAACCTACATAACCCTGAGCATATCAAAACCCTAACCTAAACTAACCTAACCCTAACCTAAACTAACCTAACCCTAACCTAACCATAACCTAACTATAACCTAACCCAACCCTGACTAATCCTAACCTAACACTAACCTAACCCTGACTTATCTTAACCTAATACTAACCTAACACTAACCTAACTCTAACCTAACTCTTACCCTATGCTAATTTTAAGCAAGCCCTAACTCTAAACTTAACTTAACCTAACCTAACCCTAATCCTAAGCTAATTCTAAGCTAACCCTAACCCTAAACTAACCTTAACCTAACCTAACTTAACCTAACCCTAACTTTAACCTAACCAAAACTTAACCTAACCTAACCCTAACCTAACCCTAACCTTAACCTAACCTTAATCTAACCCTAACCTACCACTAACCTTAAACTAATTCTAAGCTAACCCTAACCTAACCTTAACCTAACCCTAACCCTAAACTTAACCAAAACCAACCTAACCTAACCCTAACCTAATCCTAACCTAACCTAACTGTGGCCTATCCTAACCTAACCCTAACCTTAACCTAACCCTAACCTAAAACTAACCTAAAACTAACCTAACCCTAACCTAACACTAACCTAATCCTAACCTAAACCTTTCATTAGTTACTGCTATCTTGACTCTTAACTGTGCCACTGGGGTTTGTCCATAGCTTTCTCACAACATTCCTAGTTGAAGACTACAGTCCCAGTTCTCTATATGAAAGGGAGGAAGTTTAGATGTCACTAAGTTTAAAAAAAACCCTCTAGTTCCAAATTAAAATGGAAAGAATCAGGATCTATTTATGAGGGCTGGTGAGATGGCTCATTGGGTAAAAGGGTTGCCACTCCAGCCTGGTGACCTGTGTTTCATCCATGAAATTTGTGTAAAATGCTGCATGCAGTGACACACATCAGTAACTACAAAACGCCACAGTGAGATGGGAGTAAAGGCGGGAGAATGGCCAGAAAACTGTAGGCCAGCTACACACATGGAGTACACAGCTGAAGAGAAACCTTGCCTCAAAACAGGGTGAGAACTGATTCCCAAAAGTTGTTCTGTGACAATCACATGTATGCTATGGAATGGGCACAGCCATAATCAATCACACCCATGCTCATTTGCATACATGCTCACTCACACCCATGCTCACTCACACCCATGCTCACTCACACTCATGCTCACTCACACCCATGCTCATTTACTCCCATGCTCACTCACACTCATGCTCACCCACACCTATGCTCACTCACACCCATGCTCATTCACTCCCATGCTCACTCACACTCATGCTCATTCATACCCATGCTCACTCACATTTATGCTCACTCACACCCATGCTCACTCCCACCCATGCTCACTCCCACCCATGCTCACTCACACTCATGCTCACTCACACCCATGCTCCCTCACACCCATGCTCACTCACACCCATGCTCACTCACATCCATGCTCACTCACATCTATGCTTACTCCCATGCTCACTCACACCCATGCTCATTTACATACATGCTCACTAACACCCATGCTCACTCACACCCATGCTTACCCACACCCATGCTCACTCACACCCATGCTCACTCACACCCATGCTCATTTACATACATGCTCACTCATACCCATGCTCATTCACTCCCATGCTCATTCATACCCATGCTCACTCACACCCATGCTCACCCACACCCATGCTCACTCACACCCATGCTTACTCACACACACCATGCATGCACACAATAATAAGTACTCATTAAAAGTTAAAAATAAGTCTACATTTGAAATATGTACATGCATTTCCCTTACATTTTTTCATTAGCTTGAAGTAAAGTGTGGAACAACAGTGACCATCTGTAAGTCTACTTCCTTGGCTGTCTATACATCTAGAGCAAACTAGTAGACTTGATCTGTCATTTATTAAAGAGGGAAGCACTAGGAATCTAGCTATGAGGTGGAAAATGAGGAGAAACATGTTACAACGTCAGACAGTGAAAGTGTTCTCAAACACTGCAAAGCTCATGCCCACAAGACTCAACCAGCTTGGGGAAACGTTAGCAGACCAAAGAGAAGACAGTAAAATCTCTCACTGCTGCTAAGTTCGGTGTGCTGAAACCCACCAGGAGCAGTCGCTCCAGTCTTCAGGCCACACGAGTGCTCTGATATTCACCCAGAGCCCCCTGGCTTTCTGGAATGAGAGGCTGCAGGCTTCCTCAGGTGGCCTCTGTGTTTACTAATTAGTAAACCTCAGCCCGTGAGGAACTCTGCCCGTCAAGAGGTCCACTGTAAAGAAACAAACACAACGAGAAACTCCACACTGGAAGCTGACTGTAAGGGGGTCGTCTATGGTGAGAACTGACTCCCTGAATATCCGGGAATAGCATACGTTCTATTTTCTTATAACACAAAGTGCCAATGCCAAAAAATATCAAATAATAATCTAATTTTATCTCCCTTAGAAGCCACAGGCAGTTTATTCTAAGTGCTTAAATATTTTCTTCATTCTGGTAAAATCCAGTACCTTTACCAGACTGTCTATCACTGTTATCGTCAATATTTGCTATTTGTCTTTCCAATCCCTTCTGATTTTTTTTTAACTTCCTTCATTTCCTATAATCTATTGTTTATTTGATCATCATTATGTTACTAACGTTCTCTTCATTTCAAAATTCCACTGTCCTTTGGTTTCTAATATTCTTGCGAATTATGCCGCATTTCTTCAGACTTTCTAGTTCTAATTAGGTTTCCTCTGATGCCTCGTGCGTTACAATAATGCTTTAAAGTGTGAAGTGACGATAGCTGCTGACTTCTGAACTTTGTAAGAAAAGGAGGAAAGAGTGTGTGTCAAAAGTTAGACGAAAACAAAGTTGGCACTTAGAAATTTATATTTTAAACACAAATAGTGAAAAATAGAAGAGCTGTATAGAGACTAGGCTTGTGAGCCCAGCTGTCTGGGAATATGAAGCAAGAAGGTCACAAGTTCAAAGCCAGACTGGGTAAGTTGCGCAGTCCTGTCTTTTTTTTTAGATGTATTTATTTTTATTTTATATATATGAGTGTTTTGCCTGCCTGTATGTCTGTGTATACCTGGTGCCCAAAGATAAGCACAAGAGGGTGTTATATCTACTGTTACTGGAATTGTAGACAGCTGTGAGCTGCCATGTGGGTGCTGGGAATCAAATTCAGGTCCTCTGATAAAACAGCTGGCCAGAGTTCCTAAGCACTGCCCCCCCCTCCCCAGCTGGTTTTAGGACTTCAGAACTAGTTTGCAGGAAGAATGGAAAAACTTTGGAGTCACCTACAGCTCCAATACCATTGCATAAATGGGGGCGGGGCACAGAAAGTTTATAAGAGCCAGAGGAACATGGACTACACCTTCTAGTAATGGTAGAAGCCACACCTGTATGGTTTGCCAACACAACTGTCTAAACATGAGCTGAGCAAGGACTACAGTAGACAAGCTGACATGGTGGAGGAAAGCTCCAAAGATCTCAACCTTACACAAAGAACAACAGGCAACAGGAAATACTGAGAAAGGGAGAGATGGTCTTCCCCAGAGAAGCACACACCGGTTGGTCATCCAATACCAAATTTTCAGACCCCCAAAAACATACAAACTAGTAATTATAAATTACTAAAAATTTATAAATAACTAAAAATTATACAGAATGGGCAAGTTGTACTCATGAATTTAGGAGTGTGTGTGTGTGTGTGTGTGTAGAGAGAGAGAGAGAAAGAGAGAGAGAGTAATTAATGAAAAAGGAGGCTATGAATTTGAAAAATAGCAAGGATGGGAAAGTTTGAAGACGTAAAGAGAAGGAGGGAGTGATGGAATTATATCAATATTCAACACTCATATTTAATACACACTAAATTAAAATACACTCATGTATGTAACAATAAATGAAGCAGATGCATTCTGGAATAAACACATAAACAAAGAATACCCTTTTATATAAATTGAAATCTCTTTTGGCCTTCACTGTATGTAAAATATAATAGTGCATATAATGAAACAATAGAGCATTAATTATCTGATAGACAGTATAAAATTATAGTAGTATAATTAATTAAATAATTAACTTAAAATTAGATCCATATTTTGTGTCAAAACTAATTAAAGAGTTAAGATAGCATGATTTGAAAACAGCATTAGACATTCAGCAAAGCACAGGAAGAATTTAAGATGCTCATTTATAAGGATAATGGAAAAATTAGAAAGTTTCTAGAGGAATAGTCACAGGCTAGTGTAATGGCTCAGCAGATAAACTTGCTTAGTGTTTACTGTGGAAGTCTGGCAACTAGAGTTCGACCCCCAGAACCAACTCCTGCTCACACACACATACACATAAACACACAAACACTCACTCACACACACACACACACACACACACACTCACACACCGTGTGACACACATGTAGAAAAAGCACAGTGAAAAGGTAGAAGGTGATAGCTATTTTAAAATGTTATACCTCAACAAAACAAGTCAAATGAAAACAAGTGTCATGAAAAACTTGTAGAAATATAAAGAATTAGCATATCATATGAACAGTTTATATGAACCATAAGACTATATCAATAAACTGAGTTTATTTGTATATGTAAGTACAGGGAAGTGAAGGTGATAAAAATTATTTTAAAATATGCAAAAAACCTCTGAGGTTATACGTGAAGAATTAAAATTTTGATATTTTCAAAAAAAATATAATCTCAAAAACTAAAAGAAATAATTTAAAAATAATACATACATATGCATACACATGCATACACACACACACACACACTTTGAAAAAAAAACTAAAAAAGAGAAGTATTTGAACAAAGAGACTCTAGCACTCCTCCTTCTCGAGCAAGGTTACCTTGGTTCAGCCATAAAGGAGCACAGAGACCTCCATGGCTGTGACCCAGGGCAGCCACGCGCTCTCTCAGGCTGACAGGATAAGTTTGCAGCATTCATGCAGAACTGGTTTTTATAGATGTGAAAGATCTAAGAATGAGGGATTCAAAGAGGCTTGCACCAATGTCTCAGGAAGCCACTGAGGCCAGGATGTAACAGAGTTGAATTCCCTGAGAGAACTTCCTAAGCAGGCTGTGTGTGAAGCTGGAAAGATGGATGGAGAGCCCAGGATATGGGAGATGCGGAGACCTGGGAAGCTTTGCTGAGGAAAGTGGAAGAAACTAAGCCAGGCCAAGAAGAGAGTTCTCGTGTGCTTGAGTTCGACCCAGAGAGAGACGCCTCATGTGTTGATGGCAACAGAACTGGAAGGGTGGGTCTGTCCAAACCTATTCGCGCCCAGAGGATGCCACCAAGAGCCACAAATGCCCTGTGTAGCTAAAGCATTTGCTGTTGGCTCTGCTAGGTTTGGGTCTTGCTTTGGTCCAATCTTTTGTCCCTTCCATCTGGAATATTAATAACCACTGTGTGCTTTTGCGTATTAGAAATAGATAACTATTTTACAGGGGATCACAGTTAAGAAATTACTTTAAGTCTGAGAACAGATTTGGACTCAGACTTCGCAAAAGTGTTGGAATGGTCATGATTTAGAAGATTCTTGAAGATGAACTAAATGCATTTTGCATCATGAGACGGCCATGAGACTTTGGGGACCATGGGAGAAATGTTATGGTTTAAAAGTGATGTGTTTAGGTGTCAGGTTGACAAGGGTTTAACTTGTCACAATTGATTTTCATTCTCAGCTTGACTGGATTTTAGAATCACCTAAGAGACATACCTCTAGGGTGACCACGGCATTTCCAGAGAGACTTAACAGAGGATAGAGAATACACCATTTATAGAGAGACAACATCCAGTAGTCTGGGGACCCAGATGGAACATAAAGAAGCCAGATGAGCTGGGATCATCTCTCTCTGCTGCCTACCCTGCTAGACGTGAGCAAGTAAACCTGTTATTACCGCCACAGCTGAGGGCCAACAGCGCCATGGTGGGCAGTGATCCCTGCACTGTGAGCCAGAGTAAATCACTCCTCCTTCAAGTTACTTCCTGTCAGGTGTTTGGTCACAGCAATGAGAAGAAAAAGTCAATGTACCAGTTTTCTCTATAACCATATAAAGAAGAGGTAGTATTAATATTATAAAATCTCTGAAAATCTACTGGGTGTTGTGGGGATTACACAATAGTGTATCTCATCTTTCAGATTTTTCTCAATACCCATTCTACCCATGAGTAAAGATGATTGACTTCTTTGCCACAGATGCCTCAATTGTGGATAAATCTCTGCCTATTCATTCAACAAGTTTGCTGTTAGCTATACTACTTTTCTGTATTGGCTTTGGAATTGGGGAGGTTTTTGCCGATGGTCTTTGTTAGATTATTGAAATTCTCTTTTATGCCATGTTAGCCAGAATTGTGACCAGGAGTGAGTATGAGTGCTCATTCATAGTTGAAGCACTATGCAGGGCTGTCTGCCAAGAGTGAACACTGAATTGCCAAAAAAAAAAGTCTTTTCTTTATTTACTCATGGTGAGCATATTATTTTGATTTTTACTCTAATGTGAATTATGATTTTTTTTAAAAAAATTATGAAGCCTGTGTTGTATTCCTCCAAGCAGGTGTCCATGTCTTCATATTGCATTATTATTTTTATGTACTGTAGGATTAAGTTTGCTATTATTTTGCTAAGACTTTCCTGTGTTCTTGAGAAATACTAATTTATAATTGTTTCTCTTGTAATGTAAGGTGCACATTGTTATAAATAAAATGCATTTTAATGGTTTGGTGGGAAGGGTTGATGAATCAGATTAATTGCCATCCAATGAGTTTTATTCGAGGGAGATTAAAACATCGTGTTCCTGACAGCCATGGTGGGGCCCTGAAGAGAGAGACAGAACCTTTCACTCCAAATAAGAACTTCAGTAGGAGAGACAGCTGTCAGGGAAACCATAGGACAGGGTAGTAAAGGGAAATGTCCTTCAATTCTAGAAAATAAAAAAGGATTTTGTTCTTCTGGTTTTCTGGATGAGAGGCAGAACTGAAGGGTAGTTCATACCATGTGACCTAGTCTATGTGCCAGGAGGTAGGAAGTCCCTCGTAGATAAGTGTGAGGTTATAACACATGGCTGTATTGAGCCTGGGTGTGGGGGATGTCTAGGCTCACAGCTGTAAGGGAAAGGAGTCTGGAGGGCTACAGTGCACTTTACTAATCAGGAGAGCTGCAGCTCTGGGCATGGCCTGACCTCTGGGTGTGCTTTGGTTTGAGAAAATGTGAAGCAGCTCCATTCTCTCCCACCTCTTTGCCCACTTTCATCAGATCTGCTGAGCCTGAACCATTCAGGTAAGCTTTCCTTCCCCCAACCATCTTCTCTGCTCGCTGAGTCCTCTGGAGCAAGTCAACCTGCCCTGAGTAGCCTGCTATCCCAGGGGGACCTCTATTTCTCCCCCACCCACACACACCTCTCTGCCCACCTTCATTATATCTGCAGATCCTAAACCATACAGACTCTCAGATCCTGAACCATACAGACCTGCAGATCTGGAATGATACAAACCAAGGATACCCATCAAAGGCCCACCACCATCAAGGTTAACCTCCTTCTCAATACTACTACAACAGGAACATCCAAGGCCAAAAGTCACCCAGACAGCTAAAGGTCCTGGAAAGAACACAATCAACAAAAGCCAGGGCAATGTGCCACCTTCAGAGCACAGCCAGCATACTACAGCAAGCTCTGGATATCCTAACACAACCAAAGCACAAGAAAATGACCTTAAATCCAATCTTATGAAGAGGATAGAGGCCTTTAAAGAGGAAAGGAGTAAATGGAAAATGATACCTCTCTTCCTCCCTGTAATGTTTCACACCACTGGTTTTAAAGATGTCTAGACATACACCACAGGAAGTGCACATTACATTGTAACCTAGTGTGCACGGATGCCTGGGTCTGCACCTGTGCACAGTAATAGTTTATGAAAGGATTCTCGCCTTTCATAGAAAAGAAGTATTATTTCCTAGTCAGTGCTAGTCTTTTAAATAATGGCAGCAAAGCATTAGATGGAATTCTTCACCCAGTGTCATGAGTAGCTTGAAAACCACAGCTTGCATGTCACAGGCACTATACAGGTGTGTGCTGTTACTGTTGTGGGTGTTATTAATCTATGATCTCCAGCACCTTGAACAAGCCGGGTATGTAGCATCTGATAACTATAAATGAGGAATTTTGATGACCGGTGCCTTTAGCTGCAAGCGTTCAAATAGAGGGCCCAGCGTAGCGTGGCCTTGAAAGGCACTCTTAACCTTGCTCCGTATGGAATGAGGGCATCGCCTAGGCCCGCCTTTGCTTCTTAAAACTAATAGTACAACAAATCTGCCAGCCACCCGGAGGAAGAGAAGCTGGGTGTAATTGCCCCTGCCCACATGCATGCCCACTCCCTCATGCGTGTGTGGCATCTCTCATTCCACTGTGCTTCAGTCAAGGAAATCACTTGGGTGGCACAGTAGCTGAATTTTATCTTGAATTTGGATCCTTCTCTTCACTGGAAAAGGGAAGGCTTATAGACAAGGCAGAACTGAAATGATGTCCTTGAGATAATCAATCGAGGCAGTGGGAGTAACCAGCCAACCTCATCTATCACAGGATTTCCAAAATGAGGGCAGGTTATTATAATCTGTATAATTTGAAGTAGTCTAGTTTTAATAAATCAGACTATGGAGTCAAAATGATCCAGCCGACTTTGAAAAGTATTTTCATCATCTAACAATGTGATCCAAAGAAGAGTTTGGGTGAAGAAAATGTTTCTGTTCAAATAGAAACACAGATGAAATTATTCCTTTGTGTGTTTCAGAGTCTCTCGTCCTAAGAGTTCTCCAGCAGGCTGGAACACGCACCCAGGTTCTTAATGGCAGTCGTTGCCAAGATATTCTGTGCTGTTGCCAGAGAATCAGGGAAGTCTTTATCCTGGAAACCAAGAGAGCTTAGGCCAAAACTCGGAATGTGGCCCTGCCACAAAGAATAATGGAACTTTGGGGATCTATGACTGTCTTCACTGAGCAAAACGAGTTTCCTGACAATTGTGACATGATCTCGCTGCTTTGCCCTCCTATCGGCTGTTCTTAAATTAGTATAGCATTATATAGATGGAGAATGTCGGGCGCTGGAGTGTCCAGGAACTCAGAGACTCGAGTGAATCAGCATTCTCAAACGTTCTTTTTATCGGACTTATAAAGGAAGGGATTTGTTGTTTGTTCATTCTTCATCTCAGAGTGCTACATCTGCTTCATACATGTACGGTGGTTTCCTCACGGTTACTCACAATAGCATGTTCACCAGCGAGAGTCTTGGATGGTAAGGAAAACAGAGCATGCACGTGCTGCGCTTCCAGCTCTCCCCTCTGTTCTGAGAACAGCCCTAAAATAATGTTCACCCATACGACAGCAGGGGCTTGCTACTTACAGTCTGTGCACGCTTCATTATTAATAGGCCTTATCTGTGAGGGTTCTATTTTTCCAAGCCATAGGAACTCAGGATTAGAAAAGAAGTAGAACCAATTTTTCAAAGTGTCAACCCAGAAATAGTCTACTATAAGAAATGAACCCACTGTTGCATTTGAAAAACATACTGTGTACCGTGTGTGTGTGTGTGTGTGTGTGTGTGTGTGTGTGTGTGTGAGAGAGAGAGAGAGAGAGAGAGAGAGAGAGAGAGAGAGAGAGAGCTTTATCTCTTTTTTCTTCTTTGTTTGAAACAGAGTCTTTCTATGTTGTGAAGGCTAGCCTGGAGTTCATAGTCGTCTTGCCAGATTATAGGTGTGTAATGTTACACCTTGCTCTGGTAATATTACTTCTATTTTTTACTCTTCTTACAAGGAGAGAAACAGGAGGTTCTGTCCAGTCCAGCTGGACAATCAAGTGGGGCCCTTAGACCCTGTGGAGAGGACTGAGATGCGTGAGAAAATAAAAAGGCACAGCAAGTCAAGAAGTCTGATCAAGCTGGCAAAGATTTTATTGTTCACACAGGTTATATACTCTGAAAACAGGATATGGGGAGGGGTAGGAAAGGAAAGAGGGCTTTGCAGGTGGAGGAAGCTAGCTGCAGCTGTGGGTTCTAACTAGGTTGTTCTCACAAAGCCTTGCCGTTACCAGGGGTTCTCAAAATATCTATCTAGTAGGATGCTGGCTAAATCTAAAGATCAGGAGGAAGGGTTACTAAGGTGGATTGCTATGAGGCCTTGTTTGAAGTTCTGAGAACTGAAAATACAACAAGTGAATCGTGGAAGGTAAGCAGAAAGAAGAATAGTAGATAGGAGAGCCAAGGATGAGTGTTTGCCAAGAGTAAGGCCTTGCCACAACTTCCCACAAGGGTCTATCCTTCCACGTTTGGAAACAAGATAGTAATTATATTTTCAACCAGTTAGAGAGGTATTAACTCCCTAACTATGCTACATATACAAAATTTGTGTGTTCATTTCTTGTTGTTTTCTTCTTAGATAAATGCTTTTACATTTTCCCTGTGTAATAAGCTCTTCTTGCCTAACATAGATGTATACATTTCACAGTGGCTTCAGTCAGTTTGATATTTAGCTTCCACACAATAGCAGACAATGTAAAGTCAGATGGGAAAGCAACCATCATTCAGAATAGCAGACGTGTGCATGTGTGTGTGCATGTGTGTGTGTGCATGTGTGTGTGTAAGACACAGAGTCAGAGAGAGGGTTTTCAGAATTGGTTTAAGCAACTGTGAAGGCTGAGAAGTCCTGCCACTTGCTGAGGAACCACCAAAAATGGTGATAAAACTTATCACAAATCCAAAGGGTAAAGAATCATAGCCTTAATGTCCAATGAGAAGACAGATTGTCTCATAGTTCAGGAACAATGAGAGCCCACCTTCCTTCACACTCCCAGCCCATCCAAACTCTCTCTCTCCTCTCTCTCTCTCTCTCTCTCTCTCTCTCTCTCTCTCTCTCTCCTGTTGATTCAAAAGCTGACCTCTTCAGAAACACTTCCACAGAAACACACAGGACTGACAGTTTATGAGTTATCTTGGAATCCCTCTTAGCTCAGACAACTCAACTAATAAATGTAATGATCAAAATGAGAGTATTTATTTAAATCATTATATTCACATCTGTATTAACACTCTTATTGAGATGTTAGTTCATATACCACAAAACACACCTGCTCAAAGTGGTAAATATAATGTGTTCTCAGACTTGTGAATAACCATCACAGAATGTTTCCATTGTCCCCAAAGAGTCTCTATGCCTATTGGTGTTGGCAGACCAGTTCTGGCTGTTCACTGTTCAAAAGTCACTGTTCTGGAGACAAGGATAGATAGGGAGTAAGGAACACAGACTTATTTAGGGTCATTGAGGATGGAGAGGCATTTCCTCAAAGCTCCTACTTTGTGAACTCGGGGGCATGAAAGGCTTTTATGTGGAGACAAAGAGAACTGTCCTAGTTGGGTTTCAGTCGCTATGATGAACACCATAACCAAAAGCAACTCAAGGAGGAGAAAGTTTATTTCATTTTACACTTCCAGGTCACAGCACATCATTGAGGGAAGACAGGACAGAAGAATTCAGTGAAGAAGGCTACTTACTGACTCACTCCCAAGCTTCTGATATAGACAGCTTTCTTATATTGCCCAGGACTGCCTGACTAGGAATGGTACCACTCATACTGGGTTGTGTACTCCCACATCAATTAGCAATCAAAACACCACTCAGGAATGCTCACAGGTCAATCTGATGGAGACAGTTACCCAACTGAGACTCACTCAGATAATCCTGGTTTGTGTCAAGTTGATAGCTGAGGCTAACAAGAAGAGAAGTGCAGTGAGGAGAGGCAGAGGCTCACCTGCTTGAGCTACGCTTGCCTCTGGGCCTGGAAGCATCTTTGTTACTCGGAGGTTGTTTTCCATTTCTCTGGAGTCTGGACAAATGACCATTGTCTCTTGTGCCCCCCCACCCCCAACCCCCATAGCTTTTAGATGGATAAATTCATTATTTTTCTTTTAATCAGATGACAGGAATAGCAAGTTCTTGGCCTACACTTTGATAGTACTTAAAATTCACCAGGAGTTCAGTTTCTGACAAACGAATGATTGATTACTGTGAGAGCATGCGGCGACCTATGTTTTATGTATGTTCCACTTTTCTGCCTCGAGTAAAAAACTCAGTCACTTAACAGGATTTTGTTGTCATGATTTTAGACTTTCTCTGAGAAAAGGAAAAAAAAAAAAAGTACAATTTCCTAAGGGGAATTTTTTTTAAATAAAGTTAGTCTTAAGCTGGTGATATAAAATGAAATAATCTAGTCTTGATTGCTATGTCATTAGCAGCTCTTTGCTATTTCTGACCCTTCTGAAGCTCTTGTATCCTGTCTCTAGATTTTCTTCCTCTAGACATTTCATGCAGGCACATAAAGCATGCAGTCCTTTGTGGTTGTTTTTTCCAGTTAGCACAATATTTAAGGTTCATATATACTATAGGTTTATATATGTTGTGCATGTATAAGTGCCCTCATCCCTTTTGGATGCCAAAAAATATTCCACTGTATGGATATACTTCTTTTAAAATGCATTCACTGCTCAATGCAGTGGACGTTTGGATTGTTTCCTTGGGTAATTATGTGAGCACTCATGCATTTTTGTCACAGACATATTTTTTTTTCTTCTCTGGAGTATTTTGAGTATATACTGAAGATTGGTTTGCTTGGTTATGAGTAACTCTATTTTTAACACTGTCAGAACAGAATATGTTTGTTAAAGCGACTACCACCGTGCCCTCTCACCAGTAATATACAAAAGCTCTTTTTTTAAAATGTCAATTTGCTAATAGTTGCTTCTAGTGATTTTTATACTCATTTTAGTGTCTGCGAAATGAGAGCTCGTTAAGATCTTGATTTTCATTTCCCTGCTACTAATGACGGTGAGCGTCCTTTCATGGTTATCGGGTATTTATACAGCTGAACAAATGTCTATGCAGAACTTTTGTTCACATTTAAACGAGGCTATTTGCATTTTTATTATTAAATCTAAGAAATCCGCAGATAATTTAGGTATTAGTCTGTCATGGTTTGGATCTCAAATGTCCCCTAAAGGCCATGTGATAAGGGCTTGGTGGTCAGACTGAGGAGCTATTGGAGGGGCCAACAGCTATTAGGAGATGGGTGTGTAGTTGGAACAAGCAGGGACCATGGCCTTGAGGATATGATTTATTCTGGTCCTTGACGCCAACTCCCCCTCCCTCCATTACTCTTCCCCTTGTTCTCTCTTTCTCTCTCCCCACAAACTAAGATTTCTCAACCACACTTTCTTTATCATAATTTTTTTTAACCTGACCACAGATCCAGAAACAACGAATGACCACAGACTGGCACCTCTGACTGTGATCTGACCATAGACTGACCCCTCTGAGTGTGCCCTGACGGTGGACTGACCCCTCTGAGTGTGCCCTGATGGTGGACTGACCCCTCTGAGTGTGCCCTGATGGTGGACTGACCCCTCTGAGTGTGCCCTGACTGTGGACTGACCCCTCTGAGTGTGCCCTGACTGTGAACTGACCCCTCTGAAGTCATTCTTCTTTTATGTGGATTTTCTCATGTATTTTGTCATAGTCACAGAAAGATATCACATATTTCTTTATCATGTGTCTCTCTGTTTAAGATAGATAGGCAGGAAAGTAGGCAGACAGATAGGTAGATAATAGATAAATAGATAGATGATAGATAGATTTGAATTTTTTCCCTTTTGTTTGTCTCTTGACCTTTTGCTATCACACGGATATGTGTACCCTAGATTTCATGTGTTAGAACCTTAATCCCAAAAGTCAAGTGTTAATAGGATTTGATGTTAGATCCATATGGAAGTGATTGAATGTCCTCATGAATAGATCGATGATAACCTACACACCCATAAATGGGTCCATTGTGAAAGGATAGGCTCTTGAGAGATTAATGTTGAAAGACTAAGCTCACATCCTTTCTAGCATGATTGGGAGCTCTCTGCTGTGCTGTGGCACAACAGGAAGGTCCTTGCCTGATGCAAATTAGGCAGATGTGGGCACCATGCTTTTAGTATTTCCTTAGGACCTAGAGCTGTGATATAAATAAGTGCCTGTTCTTTATACATCAACCAACCCGTAATGTGCAGTTATAGCATCAAAACCAGATGAAGACATGTCTTCTGGGGGAAAAAATACTGTAAACTTTGAATGAAGTCTGTGTTTTCTTTTGTGGCTTGTGCTTTCAATGCTGACCTTAAAAACATGTCTACCTTAACTAAAATCCGACTATTTCTAATGACTATGCAGCCCAGGAAGGCCTTGAACTTATGACTCCACCCTCAGTCTCCTAAGTTGTTGTTTTCCTGGGTGCCTGTGAGGATGGGTGGGTAAGAAGAAGAAACAGAATCGCTCAAGTGGAAGACAGAAGTGAAACTCTATTTGCAGAAGGCATAATACTTCATGTGGGAAGTGCCAAGATTTTCAAAAAATGTTTAGAGGTAAGAAATGAATTAAGGCAAACTCTAGGAGCTGAACACCAATTCAGTGTGCTCTGGGACTGGCTTAATGTGTGTGTGTGTGTGTAGATAGATAGATAGATAGATAGATAGATAGATAGATAGATAGATCTGTCAAATCTAGAACAATGTATAATCTGATCCTTTAGAGTAAGACATCCTATAGATATTCACTCTGTCTGATTTATAAGTAGGGCAAATTAGAGCTAGGCAAAATTACTAGGTGACTTAATACTCAGCTGGCATTAGACTTTAGTTCTCAAATACTTCCTCAAAGGTCTCTGTGTTAAAGACATGGCTCTTGGAGTGATCCTGTGACAGAAGGTTGCTTCTTAGAGGCTCAGAAGGGCCATATGCAGATATGATCTCAGAGATCCCAGAGAGACCAGCTCCTTTCTCTATCTCCTTTGCTCCTGGTTGGTGGTGGAGTAGTTTTATTCCAACACACACACACACCATGATATGGTTCGTGCCTTGTCACAAATCCCAAACAACAACATCATAGTCAACCACTGACTGGAATCTCTAGAATGGTGAATCAAAATAAATCTTTCTTCTTTATAAGCTGATTATTTCAATTATCTGTTACAGTAACAGTAAACCGACTGACTGACTAGCCAGTCACAGAATTCAGATTAAATTGTAGGGTAGAGTGGCTATATGTGCAAGATCAACAAAAGACTAGGCCTATGAACATCCCCTCTTGAAGGGGGAGGGACTCAAGGAGACTCCTCTACTAGAGGAGCTATAAGGGTGCACGCTTTCCAGGAGAAAAGGGGTCATGGGGATGCAGACAATGGTAAGCTGTCGTGGCTCAAGTAAATAACTCCCACTGATGCCCATGCAGGCAAGCTGATGAAATGCAGTCACACACACCCCCCACACACACACGCATGTGCACACGCACACAAAAGTGGGAGGGGACGAGAAGAAGGGCTATGATGAGAGATGGCAGTGGGCTGCAAAGGATGATAGGAAGGGACTTTGTCAAAGACCATTATGTGCTTGCTGTTGAAAGGACAGAAAAACAAAGCAAAAATTTTAAATAGTGCAATGAGTCATGGCATTGCCATTTCCAACATCAAAAACTGTTAAAGTCCTTTTATTTTTTTTTCTTCAAATTTATTCTTTGAGAGTTTGAGAATCCCATATGCGTATACAACAAAATACGATCATGTCTACCCTCTAATCTCTCTTCCAACTTACCTCAAATCTCACCATATCCCCCTCCCAACTTCATGTCTTAGCTTTTGTTTAATAAACCACTAAGTCTGATTTGTGCTGCCCATATGTGCACAGCTGTGAGGCCGTCAACTGGAACAGGTCCATGTTCCCAAAGAGGAATGATGCTCCCTACGCCAGCAGCTATCAACTGCTAATAGCTTCTACGGTCTCCATGCTGAAAGTTTAGCTGTTATGATCTTGTACAGAACCAGCTCACGCAGGAACTCACAGCTGCTGTGAGTGTGTTGGTGTGACAGCCAGGTCATGTTAGAAGACAACATTTCAGCAATTTCTTATATACTGTTTAATGTCATAGACCCAAATTTCCTGATTTTTGATCCAGGGATGTTTTGAGGTTTTGTTTGTTTGTTTTTCTTTTTATTTGTTCACTTGTTCTTGATATGAGGGTCTACCAGTCCATCCAAACTGGTCTCAAATTCACTGTTCTTCCTGTCTTAGTCTCCTAAATCCCCTCATGCTGGGCTCTGGTTCCATGATCTGGTTTTTTTTTTTTAAATTGTGTGTGTGTGTGAAAGATAGATAGATAGATAGATAGATAGATAGATAGAGACAGAGAGAGACAGAAAGAGAGAGAGACAGAGACAGAGACAGAGACAGAGAGATGGAGAGAGACAGAGAGAGACAGAAGAGAGCAGAGACAGACAGAGAGAGACAGAGACTGTCACAGAGCTCAGAAGAGTGTATCAGATCTCCTGAAACTGGAGCTCAAGGCAATTATATTCTGCCTGACATGGATGCTGGGAACAAACTAGTCCTCTTCAAGAACAATACATATCCAACCTCTGAGCCGTTGTTCCAGCCCCTAATCCCATATGCTTATCATTTGATTAGGCTATGGTGTTAGGGCAGGTGTTCTATTAAGGGCAAAGGTTTTGATACTGGCTGAACAAACAGTAACAAAGAACAGATATGATTGCTTTTCTGTCTCAGCTACGATATCAATGCAACTTCTCTCAAACGACAGCTCAAGAACAGCAGCTGTGTCTGCTGTCTAACATGTGGCACACATCAGAAGGAGAGAACTGCAGGTTATATGATCTATTCTTAAGTGTGAGCCATATAAATGACTAGGGTCACTCAGGAGCCAGAATGTTGTCAACGTGCTCCAGACTTACGGTGTGGCCATCTAACTTCCACAAATGTCTCTTCTTATGCTGTAATGATCCTGAGGCCAGCACACACACACCCCACTATGATGTGTTCCATGACATCAGCCCAAAGATGATGGAGCAAATAAGCACAAACCTGGAAAGCTGGAAACTTAAGATCTTTAAAAGAAACACTCTATCCTAAAGGTTGATTTATCCTGGGTACATGTTACAGTAACAAAAAGCTGACTACTGTCTACAGAAGTTGCAGAAGAGTCTCCTTGGCATCACTAAGGCATGAGAAAGAGGGAAGGGGAAAAATGGGCATGTGAGCATGCACACCTGGAGGACCTCTAGTCCATACATGCTTAACCCAAAGTGAAGGAAGGGAGAGACAATAGGATTTTTAATGTCACAGAACTCTTGGAGGGGCTGGCAGTTCCCTGCTCACATAGGATCATAGCTTTCTACTCTGCATACTGTAACCTCCTCATGGGCACCATCACCTCCTCCTGGGCTTCTTTGTTTCTCTAGATGCATCTTTCATCTCCCTTTGAGGAAGGACCTTGGTTTGGTTTGAAAGCACGGAAGTGCATATGGGTGGGTAAGGAATTTGTGTGTTCCCCAGTACAACCACCAAACCAGGCAGGCACCTCCATCTTTGAATTTGAAGACATAATCCAGTACAGACCTTTTTTTTTTTTTTTTAAGATTTATTTATTGATTTTATGTATATAAATACACTGTCACCCTCTTCAGACTCACCAGAAGAGGGCACCAGATCCCATTACAGATGGTTATGAGCCACCATGTGGTTGCTGGGAATTGAACTCAGGACCTCTGGAAGAGCAGTTGTGCTCAACTGCTGAGCCATCTCCCCAGCCCCAGACCTCTTTTTTTCTTTCTTTCTTTCTTTTTTTTTTCCGATAAAGAATTTGAGTTTCTTCCAGAATTTCAGTGTCTTTTGATTCCCAAGCATTATGATCTAAAGACCCATTTACACTCTTAAAAATGTTTACAGACAATAAAACTCCTGATAATCTGAGTCGTGTCCACATATTAGAAGTCAAAGGTGCAAGGCTAAAACAGCTGTTAACCATTTAGAAATGAATATGCCCATCATGCCCATTATACAAATAATTCATTTGAAAGGAAACTACCTATATTTCCACTGTATACAATTTTACAAATCTCTTTAATGGTTAACATAGAGAGGACAAATGGGTTTGTACAATTCTTTCTGCATGTTGTGTTGCAACACATTATTTTAGGCTAGGAA
The DNA here is from genome assembly GCA_021653895.1 of Mastomys natalensis. Lineage (NCBI taxonomy): Eukaryota > Metazoa > Chordata > Mammalia > Rodentia > Muridae > Mastomys > Mastomys natalensis. Next base: position 619,856 of record JAJTUV010000343.1, read on the forward strand.
TATGAAGAAAATTCTTCACCTAGATAAGTAGCACAAAAGAAGAAATATTTTATTATTTCTAGGGAATTTTGCCTGAATTTTCCTTAACATCCACACTCAGCAAGGCTAGCTCCTTAATTGTTACTACAGTGTGGAAATCAAATGCTTTTCAATGAGTATATTTATAGTCTGTGGCATTAAATCATTGGTGGAGTAATCACTTATAAACTTATAAACCTAACATAACCAATTCTCTGACTCCCAAGACACTAACAGGCACCCTCAATTCAATGTAATCTTGGACTAACTATATGGGGCTAAGGGTTCAGCTGCTCAGGTTAACGGTTTGGTCTCACAAGACTGCCTTTATTTTGATGTCAATAACACACTTCCTCTAGTGAGGCCACACCTCCCCAAGTTTCTACTACCTCTCAAAATAGCACCACAGTTTGGAGACCAAAAACTTTGATATTATCCTGGGCACTTCCTATTCAAGCCATAATACCACAGTCCCATGTTTGGCAGCTTGCTAAGACATCTCCTAGAACTGATTTAGAGAAATGATTTACTAACTGTAAGGGTTCACTGTAACTCAGCAACAGCTAGTAGAAGTGGTGCATGGGGCAAGCTTGTGTGTGTGTGTGTGTGTGTGTGTGGTGGGGTGTGTGTGTCCATGTCTCTGTGTGTGTGTGTGGTGGGGTGTGTGTGTGTAGTGGGGTGTATGTTTACATGTCTGTATGTCTGTGTGTGTGGTGTAGTGTGTGTGTGTGTGTGTGTGTGGTGGGGTGTGGGGCCAGGACACTGAGCTTCCAGAGTTTCCATGTGTTCTCCAGGCAACTCACTTTCCAGACCTTAGATTTGCCCTTCAGCTTGGAAACTCGGAAACCCAGAGGTTTTCGTGGCGGTTCCATCACGGAGGCTCCATCTGTTTGCTTAGTCTCCCACCCCTCTCAACTTTCCCACAGGACAACACTCACAGTCCCTGCCTTCTAGTCAGGCCATCTTTCTGGAAACTAGCTCCTGTTGAGCTCAGCTAGAGTTATTTAAGTAGAACAAAAGGCACTCCTGTTTCCCAGGAGGCCTTAGGGGAGGTAGGCTTTCTCCCTCAGAAAGCAAAGGCCAAGCGTACATTCCTAACATAATACCATTGTTCTATCTATCTATCTATCTATCTATCTATATCTATCTATACTACTTACATACATATATATATATATATATATATATATATATATATATGATTATAAGGTTCATATATATGTAAAGATAAAAATATATATTTAAAAGAATAATAGTTATAATACTACCAGTCTCAACAGAAAAAAAAAACAATCTTTAAATTTTGGAATCTTGTTAAATTCACTGTGGTGGATGAAAGTATTCCAAAAGTTTAAATTAACACAAGATGTTAAATTTTGTCACCGGCAAGGAATATCATTCATTTTCCTGGAAATAACGGGCCATCTCGTTCGTTTCGGAAAAGAAATGTCCACCTATATCACTCAGATCCAGTAGCCATAATTTATGAATCACTTGGCAAACGTGACTGCGCTAAAACACCTTTGAGAGGATCACATGATGCCCTGAGCTCAAGTCCCAGCTCCAGAAGAGTTGTTTACACTGCAAAGCCTCAATGACAAGCATTTCCTCCTGTCAGACAACCTCCACCCTTTGCCGTGAGGTAGGACTGATGGTTCCTGCGGACTTCTCATCTGTGCGGCTAGCTTTTGTGAGCATGACAAAATCTGGGAAGAGAGATCTCAGTGAGGAATTAGCTAGCTGAGGCTGGCTTGTGGGCATGTCTGTCTGTAGAGGACTGTCTTGATCGTGTTAACGAGCGAGTGTAAGGAAGTACTCCTGACTTTATCCTCTCTCTGCTTCCAGACCAGTGAGGCAGGGTGACCAGCTGACCTCCCGCTTCTGCTGTGACACATTTCATCCTTCCAGGATGATAAGTCAACATAAAGTCATTTTCCTTGTCTTAGTTATGTTTCTATTGCCACGATAAAACACCATGACCAGACAACTTGTAAAGTAGAGCATTTAATTGGGAACATACAGTTCCATAGGGTTAGAGTCCATGCAGCAGGCAGGCAGGCAGGCAGGCAGGCATGGCACTGGAGCAGTAGCTGAGAGCTGACGTCTGATCCACAAGTACACACAGAGAGATAATGAATGATGTGGGCTTTGAAACCCAAAAGTCTACCTTCAGTGACACACCTCCTCCAACAAAGTCATGCCTCCTAATCCTTCCTAAATATTTCTACCCACTGGAGACCAATGATTCAAAGTCTTGAGGGTGCTATTCTCATCCAAACCACAACATTCTTTGTCTAATTTGTTGAGTTATTTATTTATTTTGGTACAAAACACTTATTTACCATACACTGCTGAGGGTCCAACTAGACTTAATTTTATAAAAACACAGTTCAAGGTACAGAGTCATAGATATAAATCAAAGGAAGGACTGACCAACTAAGCAGAAGATAAAATGACTACACAAAAGAGAGGCTGGACAGCTTGGGTCAGGCTCTTAACTGGAGATGTGCTCTGAGTAGATTTCTTGCCAGTACCCTAAGAGCCACAGGTTTCTCCAGCACATAGCAAAACATTCTTAGCATGTTCAAGGGGCTGTCAAGGCTCGATTCTCTTAATGTGTTCTGCATAAGGAGCAAGGTGGTCCTGGCAGCAGACAGGTCAGACCACTTGTTTGTTGATGACCAGGCAAATGTTGGAGTAGTTGCAGGCATAAGGAACTTCACTTCACTGTGGATGCGAGGTGAGGGGAGCCACGAGGTGGAGGGTAGTTATTGGGGAACTCCAGAGATCTCCATTCACTGTATGAATTTCATTGATCTTCATTCACTGTATGAGTTTCTTGGATCTTCATACATTGCATCAGCCTCATGAATGGTCCCCATTCATTTGAAAAGATTGTCTGAATGGCTCCTGCTGTAGCCTGTTATCCACAGGAATTGGGAAGTGCCCCAGCTGGACTGGGCTCCTTTGCAGATGTGGGCAGCAGGTGGGTCACCTTTTTGGAGCCCATTCTGCTGGTGCTAGCAAGAGGCCCTAAGTTGTTTTTATTAGTTTGTTGTTGTTGTTATAGCAAAAGAAATGGTGCTAAAATGCCACAGACCAAAGGACATATCCCTCTTCCTAGAGGACAGCCTCTTTCCTTCAAGAATATGGTGTGTAGTGGAAAACTCTCTTCTGCTCTTGTTTTTAGAGGATCTGTTAGCTAAACTATGAAAATGTTAACCCACACCAGGACAGTATAGAAATACAACTGCAACAGGAACTGCAAGGCTGAGTGGACCATGTTGCTGAGCCATCTTGTACCCAACAGTGTTCTTGAGAACGTGCTGACTCCAGTCAAACATGGGTCTCACTGGGGTCTTTGAATGAGACAGTGCCTGCTTCTTGGTTCAAGTAGGCTTACCTCAAAGAATTAAGGCCCCAGATCCTCAACAGCCACCCACATCGTTGCTCTGAGCCAGTGGATCCCATGTTCCTTATTTTTTAACATTGCAAAGAACGACAAGCAAGAAGAACAGAAGAAAAGTCAGCAAATCTTTATCAAGGCAGAGAATCAGTGAACTCACAAGGGATTTGCCAATCTGGCCTTGGCTGGACCCCCTTTTCTACCCAGAAATTAAGCCTAATTGGGCAGTGCTGAGAGGCTCCTGTCTGAAGTGAATGAATGTGGGGGAGTCTGGCCTAAGGGCAGCGGGGGTTGGGGGTATGGGGTAGGAGATAGATCAAGGCTCAGGAAAAGCTTGACAGTAGGAGGCCAGATGAGGATGGCTTACCAGAAGTTCCAAGGATGGGGGAACAGAGGTGGGAGTGTCAAAATGAGGGAGGGGCTGAAGAGTCAGAAAGTCAGGTGGGCAAGGGCTGGGCAGCCATTATCAGAACAAAGGTCAGCCAGCGAGTCAGTCAGTCAGTCATAATCTTAATAAATTGGGCCTTTTACAATTCACAGCTTCTGAGTTAAATGTACAGAAAATGGACTTTTTAATCACATAGAAGCTGTGTCCTCAGAGCATGATCCAGTACTCATGGGCCAGAGAATAACTTCTGAGTTAATTTCACAGGTATGGGGGTCTACTCCCGATTCATGTTGTGTTCATGGGAAGGCTTCTTGTCTGCAGATGAGTCCTTCTGAGATAAGTTCACCGAAAAACCAGCCTTGACAGTTTGTAAAGGTTTTTCTCCAGAAATTTCTTATCTAGCGTGCTCTCTCTCTCTCTCTCTCTCTCTCTCTCTCTCTCTCTCACCCTCTCCCCCTCTGTGTGTGTGTGTGTGTGAGAGAGAGAGAGAGAGAGAGAGAAAGAGAGAGAGAGACAGAGACAGACACAGAGAAAGAGAGAGATGGAGACAGAGACAGACAGACAGACATTCTCTGTGTAGACCTAGCTGTCCTGAATCTTGCTCTGTAGATTGGCTTGCCTCTGGCTCCCTATGCTGGGATTAAAGCTAGCCATCATGCTCAGCTAGCCAGCCTTGCTTCTTAAGTAGGCTTTAATAAGACCTAGTAAAATCTCCATTTAGGGCCATTAAGAAACTATGGATGAGGCTGGAGAGATGGCACAGCAGTTAAGAGCTGGTACCACCTTTGCAGAGGACCTGAGTTCAGTTCCTAGCACTCACACTGGGTAACTCACAACTCCCTCTTAAGTCCAGCTGGAAGGGATCCCACACTTTCTCTGACTCTGGGGGCCCTATATTCAAGGACACATACCCACATAGAGATGCAAACACAATTAAAAATAATAAAAGTAAATATAAAAAAACAAAAAACTATGGATAGAGGAGGTATGGATGGTACCTAGCGTTTACCCTGTCCTGCATTCCTGAGGCTGAGACAGGAGAATTGCCTCACGCTGGAGGCTAACCTGTGCTTACCAGTGAATTCTAGGCAAGCCTTGGCTCTACTTAAGTATGGTCTTAAACAAACAAACAAAAAACAGAATAAAAACAAATAACTATGTAAGGAAGAACAAAGATTTGTTCTATACCAAAGCTCAAGCGATCTGATCTTTTCCCAAGTCAAAAAAAAAATCTTTTTAAAAGAATGCTAATTGATCTATTTATGTGTTTTTATTATCGTTTACATTGTTGCGTTTTTCCAAGATTTGGATTTTCTTTGTCTTCTCGAGGTGTTTTCTGGCGCGGTGTGCCTGGGTTGGTGCGTCTGTACAATTTCGCGGAGGCCAATGGGGACCCGGAGGCCTGGGATGGTGGGTGCGCGGTGCCTCCTCCTGGCTTCCTGCAACGTGGACGCGCGCGCGCGTGCATAGCGGTGGCGGCGGCGGCGACGCGCAGGACCGGGCCCACAAACCGGGGCTGCAGTGGGCGGCGGTCTTGTACCCCGCAGCTCGCACGCACCCGGCTTCCTCCTTCCGGCGTGGCTGCATCCCTGCACCCAGCAGGCGGGCGGGCGGGTAGTGGCGCGGAGGTCTGGGCGGGGCTGGCCTCCCTGGCTCCGGGGACGCCCACAGGCCCGGTGAGGCCGAAGCAAAGCGCTGGCGGCGGAGAGGAGCGCGAGCGACGGTGCACCGAGGGTGAGCTGGGAACCCAGGGGTGGCGGGTCTCAATGAGGTGAGGTTCCCCCACCCCCATGCCGGGTGGACAGAAGGTTGGTGGAGTCGGTTTTCCTCCGCTAGCTACCTCAGTATGTGCTGGGGCGACTTAAAGACGTCGCTGGATGGAGAGATTCCTGGAAGAGCCTTCATCACTTAATTATGCAACGAGGCAGCGTCCTTGTGCCCGATGCTTTGATGAATGGAATCGGTGATACTTAAACCATCCATCACCTACCTTTGCCATCCTGGGCTGGAGACTTGCGTTTGTAAATGGGGACTGGGGTGGAAAGAGGAGAACGGTTTCCCACTTGGGTCCCGGGAGCATTGGGAAAGGAAGACTGGAGGGAGGAACCTGTGCAGCCTTTCCGAGGGAGCTCATGATTGAGCGGGGCTCCTGGGGCTCTAGGGGTAGGAGCTCTGCCAGCAGGTCCTGCATACTGGCCCTAGACCTTCTCCACCAAGAGGTCTGTCAGAAGTTGGAGGTCTAGGCATCGATTACTGCACTTTCTGGCTGGAAAGATGAAACAGGTTTTCCAAAGGCTGGTGCTTTTTCGCTCTCCAAGTCCATTCAAGACAGGAAAGGGCAGGGCAGTGAATACAAAGTAGCTCAGCCAGGTTCTGGTTAGCCACAAGGAGTTGGGTTATTGCGTTGGTCTGTTGGAACTGCCAGAGTAGGGAATATCTTGAGACCTTCTTAAAATGAGACAGCTCAACTTCGTTCTGGCCTGCTGCTCATCAGCCACGACTTCATCTTTTTTAAGTGACTGGGTTAAAAAGAAAAGACACAAAGAAAGAAATGGCTTTCTACCTTCCGAGGTCTCCACGATAATTAGGACATAGTTTATCTTATTATGAAAATAATAAGATTTTTGAATTATGAATTTGCAGAATTGAAATTTCAAGATGAAAAGAAAAATCATGAATGTTTGCTCTTGACCCTGAAGAATAGAAGAAATTCCCGGGAAAGCCTTATCTTCCCAGAGAGGAAAATAGGGTTCTGTTTGGTTGGTTGTTTTTTGTTTTTGTAAAGTTGAACAAAGAGCATCAGACAACACTTACAAATAATCTGTGCCACTTGCAGTCATATTTGGGTCATTTTTGAAGCTCCAGGAGATTATACAATGAAGAATTAGGAGAGAGCCAGGAATGCAGTGGGGAGGAGGACTATGCAAGACTCTAAACTTGAACCTTCTGAACCAGTGTTTTCTCTTCACACAGTCTAGAATTGTTTAAGCTATGTGAGGTGAAATTACCTTTAATTTTAATACTGAGGTTTTTTTTTTTAAATAATATAGTCCATTGTTTGTTTATTCTGCCAATAACCCTATTAAATCTGTGGTTTCTCTAATCCTATGAGGTTGACATTTATCCCATTATCATTTATCAAATGACTTTTGTCTAGAATCTGCCATATGCTAAATAAAACTTGACAGAACTCAGAGTGTATCTGTCTTTGGAATAACTCATGGTGCTCTATAAAACTTATTTACCCAACATCTAGCAAATAAAACAGTGGGATGGGATTATTCTTGGTAAAAACATTTCATTAATAATTTTAATTTTCATACTAAATCACAGAGAGTGCTCTTAAGTAGCTGGCTCTTATGGCACATTTGAAATAGATTCTTGCTTGTGAAGAAATACAGATGCAGCCTGCTTTCTGTGAGGAACTTGTTCTAGAAATATATACATTAGTATTCCAAGTGACTGTTTCCCAGTAGAAACTAAGTCATATTAAGAAAATTGACTTAACTTTGAGTGGTGGTTTTGTTACTTGGTTTTGGTCTTTTGTTTTTGAGATGGGGTTTACATAGCCTGTTCTGGCTTCAAGCTGTGCAGCTAAGGATGGTCTTGAATTCTCACTGTTATTTCAAATCATCCTACACAGTGACAGAGGAACCATAAACCACAAGAGGAACAAGTACAGCATGGGAATGTGACGCCTCCAAACCCAGGCCGCAGATGGTCCGTGATGGAAAATGTGAACCCGTCAGGTATTTAAGATCATGGCTATTCAATATCCGTAGTGCCTTCTTCCTCTCCTATATAGACATCTCAGGGAACTTAAGCACCTGGTGATGAATATGTACATACACACTTAGGAATGGTTCCTTAAATATAATAGGGGCATGCATTGGAGCTAGCACTGGGTTAATACCTGATTACTGTCTGTCAACATTCTCCGTTACGCAAAGCTTCTGCCTCAGCCACTCTTGTATCTCTCACTGGAGAGAGTTAGGATCTTTTCATCTGCTAACCAAGGACAACCTTCTAAGGCAGAATTGGAAGAGACCGCAGCAGAGAAGACAAAGGAAAATTCTGAACTGTGATCTCTGTGAATTTAAAAGCTCAATGGTCTGTAATAGAACTGTCTATATAGACACATTCATACACTGTTCTGTGCTTTAATAAGTTGTAGTTTGATAAGCTTGTTGCTACATCACAATTCAAAATCAAAAAGTATGGCAGGGCAGATAATATCCCGGTGTACCAGCCTCTGGTTTTGGTTCTCTTCCCAGTGTCCTTCCAAGCCTAGCAGCACCTCGCTATTTCCAGATTGTATGAGGTTTCCTTTGTGTCTGGAAGTGTTTTTTAAAAAGTTGACCATTGTAACTGTGGAGCCTGGGCTGTGTGTAGTGGAGTAGCGTCCTGGCTTCCACAGCGCCCGCAGCTGGGTCTTACCGGGGCATTGACTTCCTTTTGCAATTCTAGAACCTAGACTTCCCATTCAACTCTTCCTCATTTGCTCTATTTCTCCTTTAACCAGTTTTGTTTTTAATCAAAATTAGTTTTCCGATAGCAGAGTATACCTTCAAAGACGCAGCTTCAGTCATTTTTACCACCCAGGTGTTTAGATCGATTCACTGTAAACACGGAGCTGAAATCTGCATACAGTCTTGGTATGAAAATGTTCAGGGTCGTTGTCAGGGCTGGCGGATTGTTCTTTCCCGTGTTTGTAATTGGCGCATGCTTTCACTCTTATTTATTTTGCACATTCTCTGTGCATGAGTGTGTGGAATTGGGAATCTGTGCCTGTGTGTTTGTGTGTGTGTGTGTGTGTGTGTGTGTGTGTGTGTGTATGTGTCTTTACAAGTACGTGTGTGGCAAGGCACAGCATGTAGAGGTCAAAGGACAACTTCTGGGAATCAGTTCTTTCCTTCCACCATACAGATCCCAAGGATTCAACTCAGGTCTTCAGGCCCGTCGATCACATTTACTCCTAAACCACCTCACTGGTCCAATTTGTGCATTTTTAAAGACTGACATCAAAGAATTGAGTTACACCAACACTAAAGCAGAGAAGCTGCAGGAGCTACAGTGTATGGCAGGCCAGCCCCTTACTGCGTAAAATGCTGATGGTATGTTCCAGAAGTCCTCAGAGTGCTATCAGCATGTGAAAAGGAACTGATCAATTGGGGTGGTAGAAATCTATTCAAGCTTAGAGGGAGATGCTGGTGTTTGGGGTTAAACAATAGTCTGCTGAATAGTAACTTTATGCCTTTTAAATTAGTACTAAAAGACAAAGACAAAATGCCTAGATCATTCCTCACTTAATTAACTGAAAAAAAAAAAAAATTCCCCCTATCTTTGAGAACATAGGTTCAAACTAGTGAACCATGGTAGAAAACAACGAAACAGAAACCCTACAGAACTAACGGAGAGCCCAGGATCTGGCCTGTGCTCTATTATCAGTGCTGCCTGAACTGGTCCTCAGTAAGAATGGCCATGCCTTGTTAGTCTCATGGACTGCTTGCTCCCTGCTTACACCTGTCTGTCTCTTTGCCCCGCCCTTGAATGGTGTAGCCAGCTGCTCTGCATATTTGCTCTAAAGTACCTAGCTGCTCCCAGTTCCCTGGGTGTGGCCCAGAGATGGTGTCCCAGGCAAGTAGGCATGCCCAGTGTTAAGAGTGGTAGCAGGCATGTTCTCCACTAAATCCACCTCGCAGAACTGCGAGCTACGTTTAACACCATTCTTTCCTCGAGGCCCTAGCCTTCCCGCCCTTCCTTTTCTTAGTTACTGATCTGTACAGATCTCTCACCTAGTGCATCAGCTGCTCTATTAGCATTCAGTCCTGTTTCGGAGAACGTGCATCACTGTTCTGGAGGGTTTGGAACGGCACTTGGTGTATTCCTGAATGAGTGACTGGCTAAAGCCTGTATAAACAGAGTTGACTGGGCTTGTGTGCCACAGGACCTTTTTAAAGAACCTTTCCTAATATGATGGATGGGATCAGTCTGGATCACATGGCAGGAGAGGCTTTGTGCTTCAACAGCAGGGGAACATGGACAGCTGAGACAAATGAATCTACAGGCATCCCTTTTTGAAAATGCAGGAGAGAGAAAGGTGCATCCAAAGACAGCACCTGCGCTGTGGCTGTCACTGGTGATGACAGACATCCTTTTGTGTGTTGCCTCTCTTTTGTTTGAAAGAGAAAAGAGGTGCATGCATCTCCTGGGCTCTGTTGGTTTTTCTCCCCAGCTCTTTTGTTCCCTACAGTCACCTCACCAGTTCTATGTGTGGATTTTCAGAGCCCACCCTCTGGCTTGTTGGCATCTTGACTTGTGTACCACTTAATGACTGGAAGGAGGAAGACTCTGGAGATGGATATGCCAGCTCCCTGGGGCTGGGGCTCTGTGTGCAGAGCACACTGTGTCCAGAGCCATGTGAGGCGTACTCAACTCTGCCACCACCATTAGCTGCAAGTGGCATAGTGGGGTTTTATTGGCTTCTCGAACAACGGGGAGTTAATTACAGCAAATGCCAGGCCTTTTGAAGGCTATTCATCACCTGGTCACAGGGAAGCACTGGCCTTTAGTGGAACCCTGAAGGAAAGCTGCATGACAGGCCCTGGTCTCCTTGCAGATGGACATTGTGAGCCTGGACCTTGACAGCTTGGGATGGTGGCAAGCCCCAGGGACAAGATCTGTATAGAGGGACACCGTTCAGAGAATAGGGCATGCTTATAGAAGTGAGACTGAAGGAATTGGGGGTACTTTTTTGTTTAGAAAATAGGGCACATTGTCATAGGGTTTCTTTCCTCATGGGCAGCAAATCTTAACTGTACAATGTCTACTTACCCGTAGAAGGGAGAGTTGGAAAACAGTCTACTCAGGGCAGTGATGGAAGATGGTCTTAGATTCTAATTAAATCGTTTTTCAGCCATTTATCAAGAGCACACTTAATTCGGAGCATCAGTTGGCTGTTGTGGCTCCATGAGATTTTACAGTCAGTCCTGAAAATGAGGGGAGAGTAGCCAAGGATTTGAATTTTAACGAGATCCCCGGGGGATTCACACGGACACTGAAGTTTGAGGGAAGCCTGATGGGTAGAGGGTGGCAAGACCAGCAGTCCCCTGTCTCAGCTGATCAGGAGAGTCTTGTACAGAGCTTGGAAACCTGCTTTGACATCACCTCCATAGACTTGTCCATACCCAGGGCATTGCTGTTTGTCAAGATCGATGTAACGATTCTAACATAGAGCCAAGAGTGACAGCCACGGGCCTCAACATGAAGCCAGACTCATTAGTTAGCTGCTGCTGTAATCAGCAAGGAAATCACACCCTAGTGAGCTAGGCACGCCTTTCTCCAGGACCCATCAAAGCCTTACATACCATACTCTGTGGGTCTTTTTACTAGCTCACTCACTGTGACAGGGGTGGGGCATGCTTGCATGTATGCACAAATATAGTGAGCCCAGAGGTGAACCTTGGGTGTCATTCCTTGGTTTTTATTTAATTGATTTAATTTAACCTATGTGTATGTATACCATTGGTATTCATTGCCTGAGACAGCCAGTAGAGGATGTCTGATTACCCTGAAGTTTGAGCTAGAAGCAGTTGTAAGCCAATAGATGTGAATACTGGGAACCAAACTTGGGTTCTCTGCAAGAGCAGCAACTGCTAAGCCATCTTTCCAGCCCCTACCTTGTCTCGGTTTTGCTTTTGTTTGAGACAGGATCTTTCATTGACCTGGAGCCCACTGACCCATTAGAATGGCTAGCTGGTATGCTCAGGGACCCTGCTGCCCCTGTCTCCCCAGCGCTGGGATTGCAAGCCTGCATCTCTGTGCTCAGTTCTTCTATGTGAATTCTGGAGATCAGACTCTGGTCCCCATGAACAAGCACTCAGCTGCCTGAGTTTCTCCCCAGCGCCTCACTCTGGTTTTTAGAGATAGTGGTGTAGAGCAAGCACTTGGCCAGGTTGGTTTATACTGATTAGAATGTCCCTTCCTCTGCAAACAGAAATGGACCATCATCAAATGAACTCTTTATATCTTTGAGCTTTAAAACAAAATTTAAGATCAGGCCATCCCCCTCCACCAACCCCCTTTTCTGTAATGTCTCTCTTACACATCAGGTAAAAATGGGATCCCATAGCAACCGTTATGGCTGGCGTTTGCTGAGTCACATTTACTCTGCCTCAACTGTGTCTTGAGCCACATGAGCCTTTCTTCTTCTTAAGTTAATCACAAGCGTGTTTCCTGGCATGGAACCTGTCCTTTTCCCTCCTCTGGTGAGGGCCCTCTGCCCAGATCATACCCTCCTGCAGTTTCTTACAGTACCACCTCTTTCCAGTATCATCAGGTACCATCTTTCCGCTTCCTGTGGGTTTGTTAGACTTGAGATTCTATAAGGACACGTGAGACTGCCGTATCTCTAACCTCATTTTTATCAGATGAGAGAACATATGCTTTCTTGGTGAATTGGAGAATGATCTCTTTTTTAATTACTTTGTCCATTAAACTTGCATACACAAACATATGTCCATGCCAAAAAGATAAAGTAAAACACAGCTGTCACTTCACAGGAAATAAGATATAGTTGTTCTGGGGATTGGGAGATGGCTCTGCGGTTACAAGCACTGGCTGCTCTTCCAGAGGACCCGTGTTTAGTTCCCAGTACCCACATGGCAGCTCTGCGACTCCAGTTCTGGGGGGATCTGACACCCTCCCGTGAACGCAGGTAAAACCCCATGTACACGAAAATAAATCATTAAAGAAAGTTGTAAGAACAAAGAAATAGTTGTTCTAGGGATGAATATGAGTGATCATAGCCTGGGGACAGTGATTCAGATACCACGTTCTAACTAGTAACAGTCTCATCAGGTTTTATAGAACAAAGAAAACCACACATCAAGACCGTTTTCAAATCCATCAGCATCATCTATTCAGGCTATGGCAAAGTAGGGCAATCTCTGCTATAAGCCTCCGTCTGATGCTAGCTGGTGGCATTTTTAGCCTTCCAGTTGGCGGTAGTTAGGGGCCTGACTATACAGTTACAAGCATGTGAGGTCGCACACAGAGACGGGATGTACATGAGTACTTAGCATGCTGAAGATTGTCCAAGGTAATTTGCCTGAAGACCTGTGGCAGTCTAGCTCTCTGTAGTCACTGAAGCTTATTTTATTGTCTTAAAAAGATTTATTATTTCTGTGTATGCGTGTGTCTGTGTGCTTGTATGTGCATGTGCAGGTGCCCACAGAGACCAGACATTGGTGTTGAATCCCCTGAGTTAGAGTTACAGGTGACTGGGAGTTGCCCAACGTGGGTGCTGGGAACTGAACTTGGGTCCTCCAGAAGAGCAGCCAGTGCTCTCAGCAGCTGAGCCGTCTCTCCAGCCCCTTGTTGAAGTTTTAAATCAGAACAGTTAACATTGGTGTGGCTTCCCCTTTCCCCTCCAACCCATGGGAACTTTCCAGCCACCTCACGTCTAAGGGCCCTATGTTATAAAGAAGAGTAAGTAGGAACTGAAGAGAATGGGTTTTTGAGAGAGGACCAGGCTGCAGTGGCACTGGCTGGCTCACACTGTATGCACCTGGGAGCCAAGGTCCGGTTTATGTTTTAACCCTGTTACCATGACTCACAGCGGTTTTCCCTTGTGTCTCTGTTAACCACTGTGTTTTCTCAACTATATGCCATGAGGTGAGAAGCTAAATATTGTATGTCTCCCTCCTCCTTGGTCTAACCTGCTGTTGTGTGCTAGAGGGTGAGCCCCTTGGGCAATAGAGTCTTCCTTGCCAGCCTGATTTAACTGCCTTCCCGGTCTATCCTGTTATAGGAAAAAAACCCACCTGCCTCATCTGAGGCTTTGTGTCTGGTATGATTAAAGTAAAGTAACTCAGACACACTGTAAACCAGCTTACAGCAAGCATCCTATTTCCTTTAAAGAAAACCCAAATACTTTAAACAAAACCATAGTGTAATGTTTGGGAAGGGTGTTTTTTTCATATTATTCTCTGCAATTTAGGTGTAATTACTCGTTTTTTAAGCAAATAAGGACTAAGGAAGAAAAATATGTATTTGCTAAGTATTCTGATGTGCATTGACTTTGCCAGCTCGTCATTTTTTCCTGGCTAGAAAAGTTCTTACTTTCTTTTCCCAAATGGTATGCGGTAAGGAAACGGTGGCCAGTACTAGTGAAGTAGAAAGAATTAACCAGCAGCTAAAAGCATCAGGTAAGTGCTCATTGGTGGCACTCTTTGACATTTTATTCTTTTTTATTTTTTATTTTTACTGTAAGAAGGTTTTGTGCTATTGAAAAAACTTTTAAAACACAAATATGTCTAGAGTAAAGGTAACTCTCCCTCAACTGTCTCAGGGTATTCTTCTGTGTGTTATGGGTGTGCATAGCACATAGCTATGTTCTCTCGTAGAGTATGCATGCATGTTGTTTTTATTAACACATAGGATCAACCGTAGTCCTGTGACTCCCTTTTCTACATGCTGATGGTATATGTCCACACTGCTTCTCTCCAATAGGCTTGCCATGTAGCATAGCGTTTTCTTCAAAATTGGAAGTTTTTGAACCCCACAAGATTTCATAACTCCCCCATCAGCAGTTTTAAATTTTATTTTAGTTTTATTTAGGTGTATGTCTGGGTCCGTGTGGGTATGCGCACATGAATGCAGATATTGACAAAGGCCAGAAGAGGCTATTGATAGGATTTCCTGGAGCTGGGATGACGGGATTGTGAGCTTCCAGATATGAGTGCTGGGAACCAAACTCAGCTCTTCTGGAAGAGTAGCAAAAGTTCTTAAATGCTGAGATATCTCTCCAAATCAGTAGCATGTTGTAAATTCATGGTGACTCAAGCACATGCATATACTGTGACTTAGAAAGTATAATCTGATTTCCAGTAATGTTGAAGTTTTGAGAGCCATGGATGTTCTGGTGTCCGTTATTGGGCATCACACTGGCAGCCTCTCTTGTGTGGATGCTGGAGTCCCGAGTCTTCAAGGTGGCATTGTGTTTTAGAAAGACACAATCGTTGGTAAGCTGCTTCCGCAGTTCTCTGCATGAGGTGTTGTTCTAGTTGCTGGTGCAGTAATTGGTCAGCATGGGCTCATACTCGGGGAGGAGGAAGGGGCAGCAGGCTGTGCTTAGCAAAAGACAGGGACCACCAAATGAGAGAGACCCATGGTGGGACATCAGGCTAGTGATGAAGGAAGCTGGCCCTTCCTCTACTCATGGTGTCAGGAGCAGATCTTGAACATCAATTGTAAAGAGCCCATAACAAGACATGAGGTCATGGGCCAGCAGCCGTCTAGTCTGGGCATCTGTTCTTGAGACGCTAGTAAGAACTTGGCGTTGGCCGGGTGGTGGTGGTGCAGGCCTTTAATCCCAGCACTTGGGAGGCAGAGGCAGGCGGATTTCTGAGTTCGAGGCCAGCCTGGTCTACAGAGTGAGTTCCAGGACAGCCAGGGCTACACAGAGAAACCCTGTCTCGAAAAAACCAAAAAAAAAAAAAAGAACTTGGCATTGGTGTTCTTCTTAGAGGACCAGTTTGAAGAGGAGTGAACATTTGTACACATAAACTTTCTAAGTCTTCATGCCCCAGAGGAGACCCTTGTGTCTTAAGGAGGGCAGTAGGTGAGCTGTTAAGTAGGCAGGAAGGACCTAGGAGCCCTGCATATACTCCTCTTCCTCTCCCAAGCCTGCCCAGTAGCTGGGCTGAGAAGAGACCATCTTTTTTTTTTTTTTTTTTTTAATTTTTATTTTTAATTTTTTTTCAGCAAATCAAAAAAATTTAAAAAGCATTCAAACAGAATAAAATGAAAAGAAGCAAACAAGCAAAATACCAAGGGTCAGATATACTTATACAAGAATTCTATAGAGCCTTCAAACAAGCAATACTTTTTGAGTTATATTTAAAAAAATTCAGAACCACAATAAGCTCCTTCACAAAGCAAATAATATTGAAATAGTGAAATCAAGTGTAAACCCAACAAAAATATATAAATTATAGTCCAATATCCCTCATGAGTATACATACAAAAATTCTCAATGTAGTTGCAAACTGAATACAAGAGATATAAAAAATAATATTCCATGAATAACTGAACAACTGTTTTTTTTTTTTTTTAGAAGACCATACTCCATATACAGGCTGCATGTTTTGGGATAGCCCCCACTCCAGATGTTTGAGACCTACATGAAAACCAAGCTGCACATTTACAACATATGTGCAGGGAGGCCTAGGTTCAGCCCATGGAGGTAGATCTTTGTAGACTAGGTATGCTCCACGGTTGGTGATTCAGTCTCTGAGAGCTCCAAGGGTTCAGGTTCGTTTACTCTGTTGATCTTCCTGTGCAGTTCCTATCTCCTTAGGGCCCACAATCCTTCCACCTATTCTTCTATAAGAGTCCTCAAGCTCCATCCACTGTTTGGCTCTGGATGTCTGTATCTGTCTGAGTCAGCTGCTGGTTAGAGCCTCTCAGAGGACAACTTGCCCCTGTCTGTTCTTAGGCTGGAGGTTTAGATCCTGGGAGCTCTGGTTGAATCTTTTGATACTCGTTCTAAAAAGGACAAAAGCACCCTCACTTTGGTCTTCCTCGAGAAGAGACCATCTTAATGTCAGCTCTGAGTATGTTTTACACACATTGTACTGAAAATTCAACTTTGTGGAAGATAAAAGAGTACATTGGATGTTTCTATAAGTTTCGTGACTGGTCTGGGGATAACTGCAACAGGCTCTTCTATGGGAGCCCTGACAAGTTGGCACATGTACAGATGGCAATGTTGTTATAGGGATGAGACATTTGCTGCCCAGACAGCCATTCAAGACGTGTCTGCAGTCACCCAGCCAGGCAGCGAGGAGGAAAGACATGCCCTAGGACCAGCCCTGGGGGTGGGGGCGGCAGCTGATTTAAGAAAGCTGCAGGGCAGGCATGGCTGGGCTTTCCAGCCTCTGGCTGTGGAGTTCCTCCCTGCAGCACCACCTGTGTCAGTGAGGCTCTGCACTGCAGAGAACTCTTTCTCCTTCCTTTCCAGGCTTCATGGGAACACTAATGAAACCTCTTCAGAAGGCCATTTTCCACTGACATTAGATTCTTTAACTATCAACCCCCAGAGCCTGATGCCAGGCACAAGGGTGCTTAGGGGCCAGAATGCCCAGGTGGTACGTGAGGAATGAACAGAGCAGGAGGCAGAGTGGGCAATGCCTGGGTGTCCCGTCACCTCCACAGAGTGAGCGAATCTGTGTGGGGGAAGGGGGACCAGTCCATCATCTTGCTCACAGTCCATGACTCAGGAGAGTGGGTCATTCAGCACAAAGGCCTCTTTGTTCTGGACCGCACCTAGCTCACTGAGACTGGCTCTGGCCTCTCTACTCTCCTGCTGCCTACCAGACACTCTGCAGCAGGATCTGTCAGCAGGCCACCCGGCTCAACCCATGAGGATGCCTCCTCCAAGTGCCATTGTCTCGAGGAGAAGTTGAGCAGACTTGAGGCTGCAGGATCTCGCACATGGTAACCCACACCTCTCTGCAGGAGGAAGGAACAAGGACTCCGTCCTCCTCTCTTGTCTTCTTAGACACATTACACAACTGTACTTATCTCCACACTAGAAGAACGTAGAGTTATCTGGAAAGGGTAGCAAAGGGTTTGTCAACCTGGCTTGCTAGGATCTGCAATAGAGAGTGGGTGCCTGACCGGGGTCAGCAGGTCATTCTTCAGTGCCAGGGTCCTAAGTGGGAGGAACAGGAGATGAGAAAGAACATAGGAAGCTGGGGTCAGGGGTCCTTGCACAAGCCGTGTCTTATGCCAAGCAAGCTTATTAAGAAGTATGAGGTCTTACATACTATACTATATTAAAAACTGGGACAGCGTCAGCACGAAGCTGATCAGTATTGTACAAGGGACGTGCCAGAAGCTCTAGGCCCAATATACAAGCACAGAAAAAAATAGAGATTTCATTTGTTTGAGTAGATCTTGTAAACGTACTTGTTTATGGGAAATGTAAACTTAACTGGAGTCCTATATTTCTGTATAATTTGGCACCCATGCTTGGAGACCCCAGAAGACACACTGGGCATCACTCATGGAATGACATCAGGGATGCCAGAGACAGAGCACACAGCAATTTGAGGACTGATAAGCAAAGCCCCTAAGGGTGGAAAGAGTTAGGTTCTCAAGTAGCACTCCCAAGGCCCCTGGCTCCAGGCCGTTTCTGGCTCTGCCAAGCTTGCTCCTGGTTTAGAGAAGGAACTACCTCTTTCTCTATACATCAGGGCCTCAAGGGAAAGCCTTGGACCCATCCAGCCCTTGACACTAGTCCTTTGTTGGCAGAGTTTCATTTCCTGTTGATTCCGGGTGGATGAAGGCCTCCTGTGTGTCAGAGGTGGGATATGGAGGCTCATCAGGAGAGCTATCAACTGAGAGCCAGTCTGAAGTCAGGCACAGGCTGGCCTCAGAGGGAAGTCTAGGATTTCACTTTGCATTGAGCCACACCAGTGAGGATGGGAGAGAGAAAGAGACTTTCAGGAGACTGGGGCAGCCTACCCCAGGCAGTTGAGGGATTTGCCATGTATCCTAACAGATGAACTGCAGACACTCACTAGATTCCAGAAGAAGCAAATCGCTTTTTTTTTTTTTTTGCTCCAGGCATGTCCCATGCAACATTTAAGATGTGTCTAAGATTTATATGTTGTTTCCTAGAAACTTAATACGGTGTGTTACATTTCTGTGTTTACTCTGGCAACTTTGCCTGGGGACATGCCAGAAGCTCTTAGGCCCAATATACAAGCACAGAAAAAATAGAGATTGCTTTTGTTTGAGTAGATCTTGTAAATGTATTTGTTTATGGGAAATGTAAACTTAAGTGGACTCCTATATTTCTGTATAATTTGCCACCCATGCTTGGAGACCCCAGAAGACACGCTGGGCATCACTCATGGGTGCCTAAGTGTGCCTCCAAGACACCCTAGAAAGGTACAGGCGTCGTGGGAGGTGGCAAGCTTCCTGACATAGCTGCATTCAAACAGGCTGTCAGAGAACCACTCACAGGTGCTGTGGAGGACACTGGCCTGCAGATGCCTGCTCCCACTGAAGCTCTTGAATACAGCCTCGGGAAAGAAGGAGGGTTATTTTCTGGGTCTTGGCTGAGCTGTGATCAGACAGGGATGGGAAGCTACCGCTAAAATCACCCACTGTTAGCAGAAGCAGGCTGGAGACCAGTTCTCTTGTCTATACTGATGGCCAACCACAGTCAGCTGGTGGAAAACAGCCCAGTTTGGTCTCTTAACATGGCCTCATCTTGCTCCAAGAAGTGCCACTCGACTGAAATATGCCTGTTTGTCTCTCTCTCTCTCATGCTGAGGATTGACGGTGACTCCCTGGTCCCTTGTGTGTCCTTGCAGCAGA
Source organism: Mastomys natalensis (assembly GCA_021653895.1). Classification (NCBI taxonomy): domain Eukaryota; kingdom Metazoa; phylum Chordata; class Mammalia; order Rodentia; family Muridae; genus Mastomys; species Mastomys natalensis. The sequence continues at coordinate 639,061 of JAJTUV010000343.1, forward strand.
GAGTGAGGACCAACAGATGCCATACCTCCGTTCCCAAGTGATAATATGAAGCACCCACCCACACTGGTCCTTGAAGGCAAATGATCTTTTGGCTATAGAAACAGACATTACTTTTCTTAGCTTCTCTGTGTGTGGATACACCAGGTCCACCAGTCAGCGTTTTAATCACAGCGTTTCCTGCTTGCATCAGCATGCTGTCTACACTGCAGGGATTACCCCTCTACCCGTGGCAGGCCTGCCGGATGGTTCTTCTTAGGCCTTTCCATAAGGTTCTTGTGACTTTGACCTGAAAGAAAGGACTCAGGAGCCAGATCTACCGCAGCAAAGTCTCAGAGATTCTGGGATGAAATTGTTCCTTGTCATTCCCATCCACTGGGTGTTGGAAGTTGATTTAATTGCAAGATGGGCCCTTGAGTTGTATTCATTACGTATGAAATGTTAAATTAGTTGTCAAGTCCAAATACCCACTGTAGCAAAGTGAAAGTGTTCACATTGATATTGGGTCTTTTCGTTGAAATCACTTGTGACGCCGTACCCCTTTATTGCTCGAAGTGGCAGAGGCATCTCCCTTGTGTCTTCCAGGAAGGATCGTCGAATGGCCCCTGTCTGACAACATGCACCACCAGTGGCTCCTGCTGGCTGCATGCTTTTGGGTGATTTTCATGTTCATGGTTGCCAGCAAGTTCATCACGTTGACCTTTAAAGACCCAGATGGTAGGTATGCTTCATAACAGAGTGGATTTATGGCTAACGGAGTCCTTCCCTCAACTCTGTTCCCAGGCACCAAGCATAGTGGGTAGCTGTCCTGACCAAAGTGGCTTCATGTGACAAAAACCAAGGGGAGGTGGGAAGGAAGATGAGTAGGGTGAGTACCTTCTGATGAGGTGCGTTCTTTGTGGCTGAAGCCACTGGGTCACCTTTGAGATAAAGATGCTTCCTTCCTGGAGCACTTCTGAGCACCTGGTAGCAAGGAGCGCCACAGGCTCAGCCAGCCTCAAGTCCTAAGACACAGGGCCGGCCCAGCCATGGTTGCTCAGCTTGCAGGAGTGCCAGCTGTTTCACACTGTGTGATTGATGGTTATCTTCAGCATATCGGAAGGAGGGTTGTTTAAATGTGAAAGGCGAAGCTCTGTTGTAGGATAGCATCTCCCTTACTAGACAAAGACTTGCAGAGGAGGCAGATAAAGAGTGCTAGATTTGGTCTCGGCTAACTGATTCTGCTATGTGTTCTTGTCATTCGTTTGCCTAAGCTTTTCCCTTACAAAATGGACACACTCCCTGCTCTGACATTACCAGCTAGTTCTTTACTCCTCTCTCTGGGATAACTATCAGGAGTTGAGGAGAGGAAGGGACACTTCATGGGACAGATCATTAGTGGTGTAGATTGGCCAGAGATGCAGTTCTTAGGAGGCTAGAGCACAGAGCCTTGTGCATTCTTCCATGCTTCACAGCTCATTAGAGGCTTGTCTCTACCCGCAGTGATTCCCACTTCTAATGGCTGTAGAAGCCTGTAACATAGTAGTTTGAACAGTTGGCTATGGGCTCCTTTATACTCCCAAGAACACTTGGTATGTTCCTAGCTATTCAAAGGGCACCCCCTCTTCTCCATCTCCTCTGTTGCACCCTTCCTGTGGAGAAGGAAAACTGTAAGCAGACATGCAAGGGGAATAGGGAACCCCGATGTTAGCCCAGGCAGTGGTCCTCAGCATAGTTCGCACTAAAGGATGACTACAGGCAGTCAACATAGAGCATCACCTGGCTGCCATTACAAATCCCATCATCTTCCTGAAGTCCTCGGGAGACAGCTCATGGGGTCTGCACAGCCTAGTGAAGGGGTGTTACACTTTATTGGATGTCCAGGGCCATCTCGGGGTGCTTGGAACCAGGGCTCCATCAGAAGAGTGAGTTTCAAGTCTTGGAACAAGGTTGGAGTTTGAGCATTGATCTCAGTGTCACAGTCAGGAGACTATAGCAATTTCAGCACAGTCAATATTGGTGACCTCTTACAAGGACATGTGTCACCTGCCAGGCTTTGTAATCTCTGCTGAGGACAGATGAAATTTGTATTTCTGAGATGGGCACCAGTCCCAAATGTGCAACAGCTGAAAAGCTGAGAGAACACGCCGCTGAGACTAGCACATGACTTTTGAACCCTGACCTTATCTCTTAGTGAGGAAGGCCCAAAAGGGTGAGTGGAGTGGTTAAAGTGTTTGTAGTTTAGATTGTTTTAAAATCCAGGGCATGCTGTACATCAGTGAGACGTCTGTCAGACATAGTTAAATCCAGTAAGCCTGGTGACACACACATCTACCCTAGCTACTCTGGAAGCTCATACTGGGGATCAATTGAGCCTCTGAGACCAGATAGACCACAAGTGAGGCTCAATGTCAAAAAAGAAAACACACACATACACACACACACACACACACGCACACACACAAATAACAACAACAAAGGGAAAATAAGAATTAAAAATACACCCTTGAATTTTAATATTCTCTGATAGGAGCTTTTAAGGAATACCTTCCTAGTGGGCTGTGGAAAGGCAGTGTCACTATGCTGGACATGGTTGTGTCATGGTCAGATCTGTGCTGGCTGCTCTTAGGAATAGCAAAAACACCTAAAGAGACATTAAAGGTAAAAAGCCAAGAAGAAAACTGACAACTTTCACTTGGTAGAGGTCAGAGGACAACTTGTAGGAGGTGGTTCTCTTCTTCCACAGTATGAGTCCCAGGCTGAGCCCAGCTCATCAGGCTTGTCAGCAGGCATCATGACCCACCAGGCCACCTTGCTGGCCTGGCCTTCAAAATTATAACTGAGACAAAACTCTTCAACCCAGCTCACCAGACAGCTCTGCCTTAAGGTTAATGATAGAAGGCAGTTCCTCTACACACTGACACTGGGGTAGCCATGAAGTTCAGGGGAGGATGCTGTCACCCCAAAGTATGCTGTAAACAAAGACATCACAAGGATTGCTGTAAACGAAGCAAGGATACTTTGCTCTCACATGGCTTAAATGATGAGTTCCCTGTCATGATTCAATCCAGCAGTCAGAGAACCCATCATTGTCTTTAAAGTATCTGGTCAGATCACAAAAAATCATCATCCATTGGCTTCATCCTTCATTCTTAATTCTGAGAGAACTTGTACATAAGATATCTCGACGGTCTGAGTGATTAGGATAGGATGAAGAATCTGGAAGTTAAGTACACAGTGCGTACCCAAAGCATCAAAAAGGCCCTGGGCCGGGGACGCTGCAGGCTTCTCTTCCACCTGGGATCCCTCTGGGGACCCTGTCAGAGGTGACCTTTCAGCCACTGGCAAGTTAGAAAACATCAGAAGTGTTTGTCTGTGAATTTACAGCTATGTTCTCTCCTGCTGACGTTTATTTTATATGCATCCAAACTGTTTTGGCTTTTGAACCAAGGGCCCCTGTGAGTATCACTGTGAGGAGGTAACATATAGCCCAGTGGTCCTCAGTGAAGCGCCATTTCTTATTGGGTGATCCTTGGTGTTGGTGTTTTGGAAGCAGGGTAACACAACTGTCCTTGGGCCATTCTTTCTTCCTGGCTCTCTTCTCTTGGAGCCAGATCGCTGGAGTGGAATCCTGGATATATTGTGTATATGTTTTCTTTATGTCTACCTGTGTGTCATGATTTTCTTAGCCACCTGAGCCGAACCAAGAGTTTACCTGTCCGGATCTACTGCTGATCCGTGCTTTTGTTGCTCAGCAATAAAGCCACACTGATACATTTGTGCAATGACCTATCCATAGCAGATTTCTTTTTCTATTGAACAAGAATCTGGTGTTAATATCCAGACCATATCAAGGAAAATAAATTTAACCCAGTGATAGGTATTCAATGTAAAGATTTGAAATACTAAACAACCCTTGAGTGGGTCATGGATTTTGGATATGTTGGTTTTTTGTTTTTTATCTGTTGGACTTTCTATTTCAGCCTGTCCTTGGGCTGATTGAAGCCCCCCAGGTTGCTTCTAAGTGGCCAAAAGGCAGAACCCATGACTTTGGATATCCCCACACTCTGCCTGTAGCATGTGCTTGTGGCTGAGCTGCTAGGCTGGGGTGCAGCATCATTAAATAGCATGTCAGGCAGTGAGGAAACAGCTGTGACCACTTTTAGAAAGGCAAAGCAAAGCGGTCCTCCATTCACAAGTGTAGGTACAAACCCATAAACAGCCATCATTGTGACTTTTAGCAGACATAATCTTAGACATGAAGATGCCCAGCCATGCCTCAGGATCTTTACAAGCTGGAGACTTGTTTCTGAGGGGCCGAGTGGTGGGAGGAACCAACATCTGACCACAGCAGGGATGCCGGCAGCTGATGATGTGAACTCTCCACCAGCTAAACTACAGAAAGCACAAACTAGGCCACGCTGTGTTTCCTCCTTTGTCTGTAGTCAGATAGGGTTGGGTTAGCTGGGAAGAGAATCCTTGGAGCTTAAAATCCTGAAAATACTCACTCCAGGGTAGTGACTTCCCAGTGCCCCGAGTGTGAGAAATAGGTTGCCGTCTAGAAGTCACTGGCAAGTTGGTTATTCAGCATGCAGAACACATTTCTCTATGCACAGAACAAGGAAACACAGGTTCCACAAATCCATTTAGCATGTTAACGCCCAAATGTGACAGGTTGAGTCAGTGGAGATTGGGCCAGACAGCTTAGGCATCAGGGCCACTGCAGAGCAGCCAGGAGCCCTGGATGGGGGGCTATTTGCCTTCTTCAACCAAGCATCACACACTCTACCCTTTGGCAGTTTTGGAACAGCTTGTGCTTGTAGCTCCAAGACAGTGAGAAAGATGGCTGTGGGGTTTGTGAGGCTGTGCAGCAGGGACTGTAGGAAAGCCCAGTAACTGAGGTGTAGAGTAGAGTGGTTTTATTACAGCACAGTAGGGTGCTTTCTAACTCAACTGCAGGCAAGAACCAAACCAGAGGCAGCTGTTTGGTCACCTGACTGGGTGAGCCAGGAAGACACTGCAGTCAACAGCACTAGCCACTCTTCCAGAAGACCCAGATTCAATTCCCAACACCCATACCCGCAGCACAGTTATCTGTCGCATCAGTTTTTCTGGCCTTATGTACCAGGCACAGATGTGGTACAGATACATGTATTGGCAAAACATACACACAATGTAAAATCAAATACAGATAAAAATAATAAAATAAATAATTTCAAAGACTAGCTAGACTGGGGTAGCCTGGGGCTAGAGTAAAGCAGGCAACATGTAGGTGTTTCCCAAGAGGGGGAAGTTTTTTTTAAATGAAAGAATACTTTTGTATATTTTATGTGCTTTTATTGTATATTTGTGTTTCTGTGAGACTTTAAAAAATTTTTAAATTTTTGTTTTCAGAAAGTGATAGATTATATCCAGATTGTACCTGAATAGTTCCTACAAAATCTTCTCAAGATTTGCTTGGCCGAGTGGCTTGTAATCTGCCCCCTTGTCTGACTGACAGTCATATGACTTCTGGTCTGAACAAGGAAATTCTAACCTGACTACTGAAGTTTTGTTTTTTGTCTTTTTGTTTGTAAATTAACTTTTCTGTCTGGGATCACTGAGGAGTGACATGCAATTGTAAGAAATACCACGGAGAGGCTGGGGGGCTGGCTCAGTGCATCCTCTTACAAGAGGTCCCAGATTTGATTCCCCGCTCCCACACTGACAATTCATAAGCCTCTGTAACTCCAGTTCCAGGGCACAGGATGCCCTCGTCTGACCCTCGGGCACCAGGACGCACATGGGACACAGACATACATTTAAGCAGAATAATCATACCTATAATTTTTTTGAAAAGAAAAAAATTAGAGGACAGGTAGATCCGGTGTTCTGTTTCCCCTCTGGCCCGACATGATAACTGCTCACAGACCTGCCTTTAGGGTCAGAGTTGGGATGTGGCACAGGCACAGAACACCTCTGTCACCATGAGGGTGCATCACATCACCCTTGGTGACTGTTGTCTTTTGGTGCTGGTTTAGGTTTTTTTGAAATCTAAATTCAAGTTTCATTACATAGCTCAGGTTGACTACAAATTCCATTCCTCCTGCCTCGGCCCAGGAAGTACAGGGCTTGTAGTGGTATACACCACTGTGCCTGACTGTGTTGGCCTTCCTAGCATATCCACACCCCTTCCTTAGCCTCAGCTCCTGTGCCTCTATACAATTGTATCATTTCAGAAACACCTTGTAGCATGGGACCTGTTTGACTTTTCTCATTCACACAATTCCATTGAGTATTCACCCAGCATGGTCGAAGTGTTAGCAGTGACTCTTTAATTTCTATTGTTCTGTTGTATCTCTCTGTAGAGATGTAGCTGTTTGCTAACTACCCACCCATTGAAGGGTATGTGGGCTATTTCCAGTTTGAGGTTACTACACATAAAGCTGCTGTGAACATTTGTTCATGAGTTTTGTTTTGACATAAATAAATGTTCATTTCTCTGGGTTAAATGCCAGGAAACACAATTGCTGGGTCTTGTTACCATACCACTTTTTCTTTCAAGAAAATTACCAGACCCCTTTCCACGTGGCTTTATCATACTGCAACATTGTATACACGAGCAGGTTTCTCCACTTAGCAGCCTTGGTCGCTGTTCTTTCTCACACGTTCTGATGTGTTCTGCTACTGTCTTCCTGTGATTTTGATTTGTTTGCCTTGTGGCCAATGACCGTCTTCAGCGAGCTCGCCCCTGCGTGTCTCCTCCTGTGTGCATTGGCTTGTTTTGTTCTTAAGTGTCTCATCTGTTAACTTCTTTGTGTTTCCTAGATACAAGCTCTCTGTCGAGTATGAGGCTTGCAAATGCTTTCTCCCAGGCCGCAGCTTAGCTTTTCCTCTTCAGATAGGCCTTTGCAAAGCCCGGGTTTTACGTTTTGATGAAGTTGAGTTTTCTAAGGTTTTTGTCTTGTTTGTTCATCTTTTAAATTTCATGGCTTCATATTTTCCAGTTAAGACCCTGAATGGTTTGGGGTTCTTTTTCAAATGTGTGAGTGAGGATTATGTGTTGGCTCATTCTGTCCATAAGGTCCACTTGCTCCATTTCTCTTTCTCATACAGACTGACCTTCAAGTTGGGTTGGCCTTGCCAGAAGCCAGTGGGATGCAGCTGGGTGGGTGTAGCATCTCCTGGGGTGGCATTCTGTCCCACCGACCTCTGTGCCCTGCCCTCTGTGAGAACATATGTCTATCTGTCCTCCAGGGTATAGTGCCAAACAGGAGTTTGTGTTCCCAACAACCATGCCGGAAGCAGAGAGGCTAAGAGGAGAGAAGCATTTTCCTGAAGTCACGAAGGTGAGCACAAGGTTTGTTCCTCTAACACGGATACTGCTTTCCTATGGGGACACTGCACAGGGCCCTGTCACATGGGAATGGTTTCTCCCAGTGGCTCTCACAGGTTCCCGCCTATGTCATTGAAGTTTCGTTTATGGTACAGGTTGAGAATTCTGAATCTGAAAATCTGATATATGAGAAGTGTACAATCGGAAATTGTTTGAGCACCAACATGGTGCCACAGTGGAAATTCCCACACCGCAAAGCTTTGTCACATGCATCAAATTATTTAAAATATTCTGTATGGCTAGGGCTGTCACTCAGTGCTACAACTACTGCCTAAAGTGTAGAAGGCCCAGGGCATAATCCCCATAACCCCCAAAATGATATAAAATTACATCGGTGTATATATTAAACATAAATGAATTTCAGGTTTGGACTTGAGTCCCTAAAACGTCTCATTGTGTAGATGGAAATATTCCAAAGTCCAAAATAGCGTTCTAAATTCAATGCATTTCTGTCCCCAAGCATTTTGGACAGGGGACAGCAAGGGTTATTCAAGTTGGAGTTATTTTATTTTCTGTTTCTATTCATTGTTTTAGCTTGCTTTGGTGAGGTGTTCATGGTACATCCCTCACCATGGGTTCTCTGTAGGTGTCGGTTATACAGAATCCCTTCCTGATGAAGCTTGGCTTCACTAGGGGATGGAGAGTGTTGAACAGGGTCAGGAAGAAACTGGGAATGTGAAAAAGATTTCTGACTCAGAATGGAATTCTGGGGTCAGAGGGAACATGGGACCAGACTCCAAACTCTATGGATGAGCAGCTGAATCCAGGGCAAGGGAGAGGCCCCCAGATGGCGCAGCAGATAACAGGGCCCAGCCCAGCTGTCAGCTTTCATGGAGTCTTCGATGCCTGGTTCTGACTCTATGTATTCCTCTGCAGAGCCACTAACATAACTCTCCTTGTTCACTGTCCGGGAGAGGGGAGCATTCAGGAAGGCTCCCCTTGCCCATCCGCATGCTGGGTCTGGAAGGTGCAGATCACAGTTAGACTGGAAAGGATGAAGTGTTCACTGATAACAATGTTTGTCAGTTTTAGACCAGACTGGGGCAAAGGCCAGCTGCCGCTTGGTTCATGGTATGAACATGGCAGATGAGAACCTATTAAGAACAGAAGCCTCCCTGTCAGAGGCACAGGCACCACTCTGGTTTCTTAGCAAGACGTTCATGTAGGAAAGACCAGGTCTGCAAAGCTCTTTTGAGATAACTTGGCAGTGGGGGTTTGGGGGAGGTCTTTAATAGAAAATATTTAAATACATGAATAGAGAATACCACAAGGGTGGGTGAGCTATTCCCAAAGCAGGTTGAGGTGAGAGCCTCCATTGAAAAGATACTACATCAGGGAAAATAAATCTTACCCAGTAGTGGTCCTTTGCAAATTCAGAATGCCTCTTAGACAACACAGACACAGACACACACACACACACACACACACACACACAACACACACACACAACAGAGAGAGAGAAGAACATGTCATGATCAGTCTATACATTACTGGTAAGCTCCTCCTACCCATCCCCTCAGCTCTTCGTCTTCAGACGCCATCCTCTCCACACACACAGTGACTGTGCCCATGTGCACACACATATGCACACACACTCTCTCCATGCCACACATTTGACCCAGCTAAGGCATTCTTGGGTATAACCATGGACCTTGCTGCCACACACCCAGTCAAGACTGAGTAGCTATGAAGTGAATGGTCCTGCTGGCCTTAGAGTCGTGGAAGATGGGGGAGGGCTTGGGTCCAGGACTGTTTGTGTCAGGCATGCTGTTCCCATAGCACCGTACGCTGCCTTTTCACTGGAACTCCAGCTTACTCATCTTTTCAGCTGATCCAATCAGTCTTCTAGGAGAACCAACCACAGGAATCAAGTGGACATCTGTTCTCCTGGGCACCTGTCCCCATCTGGTTTTGTTTGTTTGTTTGGTTGTTGGTTTTGTTTTAACTCAGAAGGGCTGTAGAGAGAGAATGGGGAAGAGCCCTGTGAAGTGGCAGGAGATGATGTTTGTCACTGTAGAGATGGGAAGAAAGCAAGAGAAGGGGGCTTCAGGAGCTCCTCCTGCTTTATACCCACAATCCCTCTGCCTCCTCCATCCCTCTCGCTTACAGCCAACTGGGAAGATGCTTTCAGATAGCCATCCTGATCAGCCCCCGGTGTATCTGGAGCGGCTGGAGCTCATCAGAAATGCCTGCAAGGAGGAGGCTCTCGGAACCTCTCACACACCGAGGTCTCTAAGTTTGTCCTGGATCGAATATTTGTCTGTGACAAGCACAAGATTCTTTTCTGTCAGACTCCCAAAGTGGGCAACACCCAGTGGAAGAAAGTCCTGATCGTGCTAAATGGTACGTGTGGCATGCGGGGGGGGTGCCCTCTGCAATGCGAGGAGGACAAGGGTGGCATCAATGATGGGGTAGTTTCTTCAGAAAAGACCCACGACCTTCCTGAAGATTCTCTGTGTTGTTTTCCACACTCCTGTTACACTGTAAAAATCGGTGGGGTTAACCTGTTGGTTTGTTTGTACAGTGCTGGCCAGGAGACCCAGGGCTGTGTGCATGCTTAGGCAAGCTTTCTACCACCGAGCTGTGGTCACATGGGTGGCTCTAGCTGAGATGTTTCAGTTAGAACCAAGGGCAGGATTTCCTGGGTTTTCACAGACATAGCTGTCCACCCCCATCAGTCCTTCTTCCTTTCCATGGTATATGCTGGGTCTGTCTTGAGTACTGCAAGGCTTCCACATTCCCTGAATAGTCAAAAAAACCCACAACCAGAGCCTGGGAGGAGACTCTTGCCTCCTGGGCCTCATGCAGCTTCACCTGTAGACTGAGTCTTTCTGTGCTGGCTGCTTGCTTCAGAAAAATCTGACATTTACTGGAGAATGAATTAAATCATAGAAAAATGAGTTCATACACTATGGTTCTGATTACCCACTGCTCTGCTTAGACACCAGGTTTGTTTCTATCCCAATTAGTCTAAACTGATCTAAAATAATTATAGGGTATCAGTTAAAACTCAGCTCCAACTGACTGAGTTCCAGCAAGCAGAAGTCACACCTGGGTACCATGGGGCAGGTTCCCGGGGTTCAGCATTGTGTCCACAGCTCACAAGCCCACCCCTGGTGTTACTGGCCAGTGTTGCTGCCATTTGCACTTTGTAAAGGTCAGTCACAGGGCAGAAAGGACAAGGCCTCTCCTTCTGGATACATATACAGTATGAAGTTAATGTGCCCCTGGAATCATATGCCAGTGTGCTGGATTTCTGAACTGTCCAAGAAGCTACATCAGTAGGGTGTGTTGACACACATAATTTCATGTAGCCTTCTTCTATTCTGTCCCACCCTTGTGAGTGAGTTATGATGCTTCCCACTGCCATGGCCCATTATGTGAGCCTCTCTGTATACTCTTTAATTTCAATTTACCCTATATAGCCTTTTGGAATGGGGAAGCCGGCTTTGGAAGATTTAACCTCCTAGATACAGGACCAGGGCTGTGGGCTATCAGTATTCTTTCTGTTTCCTTCCCTGCCAGTCAGCTGATGGATAAAAGATCTGCTCTCCATTCTCTTATTGCCTCTAGCTGGAGTTCAGGGGTGGACACGTGGACATCAGTTGTGGGTTTCTAACGAGTGCTGTGGTGATTGTGGGCCTGATGAGGGCGCCTCTAGAGGTCATACTGAGGCAGCCCATGCATTGTCTCCTTTTGTTCTCCCCAGGAGCATTTTCTTCCATTGAAGAGATCCCTGAAAATGTGGTCCATGACCATGAGAAAAATGGCCTTCCACGTCTCTCTTCCTTCAGCAAAATAGGAATTCAGAAGCGGTAAGGGCAACTTTTTCAGAGGGGAAGCGGGAGGGTAGTTTTTCAACAAAACCCCAGGCTCAGTTTTTGCTTGCTGTGTAATCCATAGGGCTCCAGGCTCAGTTTGTCTGTGTGATCCACAGGGCTCCAGGCTCAGTTTGTCTGTGTGATCCACAGGCCCTAGGGACCTGTTTTGTCTTGGCATGCAGTGGCCAACAGTGTCCTTAGTGTCCTGCTTACTGCACATCTCAGCCTCCTGAGAACTTCAGAATCCCTTTCCCAACCTTGTCACAAAGGCCATTAAAGTGTGCATCAGATTATTGTCAGGAGTGAGAGTACTTTAGTGTTTTGGTTTTTAAGTTCTTATGGATTCCTAACTAAATAGGATCATTGGTCCATTATAAAGAAAGTGCTTCACACTTGCCAAGTTACCGTGCCTACTTCTGCATGGACTTCCCACTGTGTTAGTAATGTGCAGAGGTCCATCACAAGGAGACAAGCCCCTTTGACTATGGCAGTATAGTCAGCAGCTAATGAGAGGGAAAGCTCTCCTGTGTTAGCTGTGAGGTGGCTTTACAGAGACAGACTGAAGAGCTGCCCCTCAGTGTCCGGTCCAGCCTGGGCTTGGCCTTCCTGCATTTTAGCCCTTTGTTCTTTGTTGCTTCTGGCTTTGGGTAACTCAGTCTTTACAACTCTACAAACTGTGTCAGAAATTGTCCTGGGTGTGGACTGGCCTGTAAGGGAATCTTCATGGGCTTCACGAGACTCCATGAATTAAGATAGTCAGCTCATGGACAAGAAACAGCTTCTGGCTTTCAGATAAGCACACTGTGGGGGTAATGTTGCCACAGGCCCAGTGATATCACTGTTGTCCCTGTCATACCACCACAGGCCCTTCAAGCCCATGGCCCTACCATGCTGCAGCTTGCCTAGGGCACCTTCCTATCAGAAGTGTGCAGCTTGGCTTCGTATTCCTCGTCCCATTCTTCCCTTTCATTTGGGCTGGAATCTTTAAAAGCTATGCCCATAAAATAAGCCTCCAGCCTCAGTAAATACAGACTCACACTTCTAGCCCTGCCAATTTCCAGCCCAGGAACCAAACTTGTAAAAGGTTTTGAAGTTTTGAATCAGCCAAGTAAAACATACCTTTGATTTAATAGATTCACACCAACCTCAGAGGCTTTAGAGCAGTCCCAGTTTCTCACCTGTAGAATGGGTTGATAGCAACATTCAGTCCACAGTATTCAGAGTGCACTGTGTGTGTGAGACAAGCTCTGCAGGGCCCAGCCTGGCATTACTCCCTCTTCTACCCTCTCATCCATTACCTCCTGGAACATCCGTCTCATCTCTGACCTTATTTTCTTCTTCCTCAGATTGAAAACATACTTCAAGTTTTTTATTGTGCGAGATCCCTTTGAAAGACTGATTTCTGCCTTTAAGGATAAGTTTGTCCACAATCCACGATTTGAGCCTTGGTACAGGCATGAGATAGCCCCAGGCATTATTAGGAAATACCGGAAGAACCGGACAGAGACCCGGGGGATCCAGTTTGAAGATTTTGTGCGCTACTTGGGTGATCCAAACCGCAGGTGGTTAGACCTTCAGTTTGGGGACCATATCATCCACTGGGTGACCTACGTAGAACTCTGCGCACCCTGTGAGATAAAGTACAGTGTGATTGGACACCATGAGACCCTAGAGGCAGATGCCCCATATATCCTGAAAGAAGCTGGCATCGACCATCTGGTGTCATACCCCACCATCCCCCCAGGCATCACCGTGTACAACAGAACCAAGGTAGAACAGTACTTCCTGGGCATCAGCAAACGAGACATCCGGCGTCTCTATGCACGTTTTGAAGGGGACTTCAAGCTCTTTGGGTATCAGAAACCAGAATTCTTGCTAAATTAATGCATAGGACCCTTGAATACTGCTAGATCAGGGGCTGGCTAGGTGGAGGTGTGAGCACAGAAACAGTTTCCTCTACCGTGTCCCGTGGTTCTCTGCACGGACGATGTTGGGCTCTGATTACCTGCTCAGCTCAGGTGACAGATCCTCTGGTGACTCCCCTCCCCAGCCTGTGTCACCCCCATGAAAGGTTAGGAAAGATGGATGTTTGCAGACAGGTGGAAGGACCCAGAGGACGTGTTAGGAACCTTGCTTCCTTCAGCTGTCACGTTGTCATTGGCACTGTGTCAGCTAACCAGTGGTCGGGTGGTGTCACCCATGACCTGTGGATTGTACAGACCCAGTGCTTTCAAGAGAGATGGAGATGCCGGCCGGCGGACAGCTGCAGAGGTTACTGGGGCCCATGCAGGGTTGAATCTAAGCCAGAATGATAGCTCTTTCTTCCATTTTGACACAGTGATAGCCACAGAAGCAGATCATATGCTTCTTGAGCTTCAGACCCTGTGACATTTGGTGGTGGTAATCACAGAACAGTTTGAGTGGTCTGACCTTTCAGGACCCAGGCTAGCCCATTTTCAGGACCTCTGACCCTACAAGTACCTGCTTCATTCTGCAGAAGAGATTCCCTTCTGGAAAGTGAGGGTGTTATCGGAACATCTTTGAGGACTTTTGAGCTTGGCACAGGGAAGGAGGAATCAGCCTGTCCTGAGACCTCAGGCTGCTGTGGAATCGGTACCATTGTCTTTGACACCTGCTTTTGTCTTCGACTGCCCCATCAGAGTGAGCAGCTGGGGCGTCTCCTGAATGAACCTCCCTGTCCTGAGACGAGAGAGAAGACACAGCATTTCCAGCGGAAAGAGACAAGCACTTGCTGACATGCCATGGTGACACACAGGCGTGCCATGCCTGCATTGCAGAGTCAATGCTGTTTACACACTGCCAAGTCCATTCGCGTTGGCAGACCGGATCCTATGGCCCTGAGTCTCATAGTGCCACCATCCTCCACTGAAAGACCACAAGTTGGATAATCAGATTCATCAGCAATAAAATCCTGGGTGAGGCCACCTCTGGTGACATCATCCAGGTAGCAAGTCACCTAACATGGCATTGAGGCCAGCCCCAGCAAGAAGAAAGCCACAGCAGCTGTCTCAGCTGCCAACCAGCAGCAAAGGGCTATTAAAGATGGACAGGACAGTTTCTCTGAGTGAGTCGCTGGCACACTCATCTGCCCAGCGTTGAGAGGAATTGTGCTAGCTTTTCCTCGAGGCTACAGCCCTACTCTCAAAAAGCCTTTCCTGAACTTGTAAATGTGAAAGTAAAATAAAATTTAAAATGTGTGCCAAATCTGACCCATGATTCCCTGGGGAGGGGGCTTCAGGGCCACGGGTAACTCCTGGATGGAGCTGGGGACTGGAAAGAGGCTCAGCCCTTCCTCGTGAACTGACATGCCATAAACATGACTGTTGGGTTATTTGTTAGTGAAGTTTTAGCAAAACCTTCTTAAAAATCACTCCAGGCCCGAATTGCTGATCAGAAATCTCTTTCCTGTTTTTGATAGGCAACAGTGTCAATACTCTGTGTGTGAAGTTAGGGCCTTCAAGTTAGTCTTGATTAAAGCAACATTTTCTCTCAGAAACTAAAGTATGTCTGGGTTTGTTCAGATGGTTTTTTTTTTCTCTTTCTGGCATTCTGGTCATTTTCCTAACACACTTTGCCAAACAAGTAAATATTTTTACCACATACGTCTGGAACAGGCCACCTCCACACACCAAGGCTCCTGATCCCAGACAACCAGCATCCCCAGAGTGGTTCAATCTGATACCCTCTCCCAAGGTCTTGGAAGATCCTTCTTGTCTTCAGAATCATGTTCCTCCTCTTTTCATTCAAGGAGGCCATCCTTTCCCTGTGCCCTTAGAGCACTGCCAAATCCAGGCTTCAGCTGCTCTGCTTCCCACCCTGCTCAGAGGCAGCACAGAGAGAGCATTGCACCCCCAAGCCTCACCTCAGAGTTCTACTCCGCCCCTCACACCTGATCTGACCTGGGGTCTCATGGCCTAGGAACCATGCTTTGCAGAAGGGAGCAGCACACTCACATCCTAGACTCACTGGGCAGTAGAGTCACCCTCACAGCTCTGCAGGATGGACCTGTCCCCTTCAGCTTTAACTTAAAGCTTTGGAAAGTGCACAAAAGACTGCAAGACATTGGTCCCGCCCTCCTCCAGTGTTGGCGGCCTCAGCTGGTTCCCTTGTGATTTCAGGAAGAGAAGCAGCTCTGATCTGCGGCCCTGGTTTTCTCAGTGCACACCAGCTGTTTGCAACAGTCTGCCTGCTTCCCTCCTGCCTGGTTTGGTCTGTTCGCTTTGAGGCTGGCAGGCAGTTTCATCTTTGTTCCTGAACTCGGAATTAGTTCCCTAGGGAACCAGAACTGATGGGGTGAATATCATTCTGTGTGTGTGTGTGTGTGTGTGTGTGTGTGTGTGTGATGCATATATTCATAGGTATGAATAGAATGTATACACACATATATCCATAATGTGTGTATAATGCATATATACATAGATATGAATAGAATGCATACACACCCACATATATCCATAATGTGTGTATAATGCATATATACATAGATATGAATAGAATGTATACACACCCACATATATCCATAAAGTATGTGTGTGTCTATATAAAATGTATATATACATATATGGATAGAAAGTATACACACCCACATATATCCATAATATATGTGTGTTTGTATAATGTATATATACACATATATGGATAGAATGTATACACACACACATATATGGTGTCTTAGGGCTTCTATTTCTGCACAAAACATGATTGAGAAGCAAGTTGGGGGGGAAAGGATTTCCACATTGCTGTTCATCACCAAAGGAAGTTAGGACTGGAACTCAAGCAGGTCAGGAAGCAGGAGCTGATGCAGAGGCCATGGAGGGGTGTTACTTACTGGCTTGCTTCCCCTGGCTTGCTCAGCTTGCTTTCTTATAGAACTCAGGACCACTAGCCCAGGGATGGCACCACCCACAATGGGCTGGGCCCTCCCACCCTTGATCACTAATTGAGAAAATGCCTTACAGCTGGATCTCATGGAGGCATTTCCTCAAGGAAGGCTCCTTTCTCTGTGATAACTCCAGTTTGTGTCAAGTTGACACACAAAACCAGCCAGTATATGTGGATAGAATGTACACACACATACACACATATGTGTATGTGGTGTATGTGAATATATATGTGTATGTGAATATATTCACATACATAAATATGGAAAGTGGATTTACTAGAATGGCTTACAAACTATGGTCCAGCTACTCCAACAGTGGTTATCTACCAGTACAAAGTCCAGCAGTTGTTCAGTACATGAAGCCAGATACCTCAGCTGATCTAGTTTTTGGACGAATCCTGAAGAAGTAGGCTCTAATGCCTACCACGAACAAATGATCTTGCCAGAGAGAGCAAGCCAGCAAAGAGAGTGAGCTTCCTCCCATATCCTTTATGTAGGTTGCCAGCAGAAGGTACGGCCCAGATTAAACATGGAACTTCTTACTTCAAAAGATTCAGATTAAATTAAGAAAAAAAATCCCTCAGTGGTGTGCCCAGCTGCTTGGGTCTTAATTCATTCAGATATAGTCAAAACGGCAACCAAGCATAGCTGTAGAGATGCAGCTGTAGACAGGACCAATTTTAGGACCATAGCTCACACCCACACTCATCTCGTGGTTGAGCAGCTACAGCATTGTGTTCTGTCTCAATGTAGTCTCCCATTCCTTGCCACCTTGTTAGGCTGAGAATGTCCGAAGCCTTCATATTCTGGTACCTTTGGCTTAATAACTAAGCCTTGAACTCTTTTCTCTGTGATCACATTTTACCATGCAGGTGGTCCTCAGTTTGTAATGGCTACTTCCTGATAAAGTCATTGTAAGCTGAAAATACTCTGAGTCAAAAAACCATCAAGTACCTTAGTCCATGGGCATGGTTGCTTAGCAACACCATACACAGTGGGCATCAGTTCTGCTCCTGTCATTGGCCAGCTGGCAGCTCACTGTTGCCGCTCAGCACCTCGTATTGCTACTCTGAGGTAAAGGATCAAAAATCAAAGTACAGTTTCCACTGAATGTATATTGATTTCGCACCATCAGAAAGCCAAAAAGACTTAAGCCAAAATATCCTAAGTTAAAAAAAATGTCCTAAGTTAGAAGCTGTCTATATGGAAAGCCCTGAAAAGCCACCCCACTCCTCCAGCACTCTGTCCAGAAATTTTAGCAAAATATTTGATCTGTTCACTTGCAAGTTCTACTTGCCACCAAAAATTTAACAGTTTCTGACGTCTCTCTGAGACCACCCCAGAATGGCCTCAACACCACTTTCCTTATCATCAATATTTTGTTATTTTCTTTAAAAGATGTCTGTGTGTATGTGTGGTGTCCATGCATGTGTGACTGAGTCTGTGTACCACATATGTATCTATGGCACTCTTGAAGGTCAGAACAAGGTATCAGATCCTCTGGAAGTAGAGTTACAGAGAGGGTTATGAGCCATTTGTGTGGGTGCTGGTGTTATTGAAAAGCAGCTTGTTCCTGGACAGATCAGTTCCCACAAGAGAGGTCTTTTACTGAGGAGGGAGAAGTGAGAAAGAGAGATGGGTCAGAGTCTCTATCTTTTATTTGGAATGTGATGTAGGTGGCTCAGGTAATGACTCTCACAGGTGATGCGGATGAAGCCTGTGCAGGAATGTGCAGTGGTTGCCATGGCAACAGACACAGGATTGTCCTTGTTGCCTAGGGATGACATCATCACTGGATTCAGAGGCTAACTGTAAACAGCTTCAGATGCTAACAGCTAATAACTGAACTCAGGTTCTCTGCAAGCATAGCAGAGTCTGTTATTCACTAAGCTGTCTCTTCAGGCCTCAATTTTTGTGGTATATTCTCTAAGAAGATGGAAGCTGTCTCTATGACCCCATTTTCTGAACACCTCCCAAGAATCTCCTATAACGCCCATACGTGTTGCATGCACTTCAGAATTCCTCCATCCCTGATTTGTGCAGCTGCCCCCATATTGTTAAGTGCTCTCAATATAGCAACACCTGTTTCTTAGTGCTCTCCTACTCTGCCTTGTAGCTTAGATTTTTTTCAAAACCTACTTTTAATATGGGTTCTTAAATGCTTTAACCTCCCTTCTAGCCCACCACCCATCAGAGGTAGTGGAAAAGAAAGGTTATCAGGATACAGGGAAAGTAGACCTGTTTAGTAACCTTTCTTTGGAGCAAATCTAATCTGCATTGTCAGGAGATCAGCAGCTCAGTTCACAAGAATCAACAGAGGCAGCTCAATCGACTCACAAACACTTCACAAATATACCAGCAGTCCAGTGCAGTACTGTCCAGATAGCAAACATGAATCAGCAGCAGTAGCACATCCTTGCAGAGACAGCCAGGCCTCAGCTGAATTGGCACAAGTCAGCAGGACTGATTAGGACCACCAGGGACTCCAGGAGAAGTTCTTTGTGCTTCTCTCACAAAGTAAAGACCAGTAAAGAGTTGAGATCAAGAAGCATTACAAAGGTAGATATGCAAGCCCCTGCCACTGTCCATTGGGTCCTATTTATACTCCCTCCAAACATCACATGTCCTCCCATGGCTCTTGCCTCAACACATGTGTGATCTGTCATAGCAAAACTCCAGGTGAGTCTGTATCAGCTGATATCACTCTGCCAATCAATCCGAGTCTGCAGATGCAGCAAGAAGCCCCAGAATGCCACCTAAGTTTTTTGGTATGTTTCTTTCTATGAAGTCTTGACAAGCAGAGCTCTGCAATGGAATGTAAAGTGGACTGATACATGCATGTTGTTAGCGAAGAATCAGTCCTTCATCATGCATCCTTCTACTTGTTTGTTTTAGCAAAACACCCTTTCACCTGTGTCTGCTTCAGAAAAACATTCCTTTGGCATATTGACTTTCCAAAGAAACCAGAAGTTTCCACTTCACTGCCTGGGGTACTGGAATAGATCACCACAGACTGGGAAGCTTAACAAGAGCATTCTGTTTTCACTGGACCAGAGGCCAGAAAGTTCCAGATGAAGTGCAGACAGACCCCATCATTGATGACTTGCAGGTGGCTGCCTTGATGTCCTCAAAGGCAGAAGGGGGGTGTGCTCTGGTCTCCCCATCCCTTAAAAGATACTTAGCTCATTTCAGAGCCCTACAATCGTGACCTCTTCTAGCTCTATCTCCCTGGGGTCCCCAACCTACTGGGGATCAGGGGATCAACATGTGACTGTTAAAGGGAATGAGGATTTAACAATGATTTTCCAGGACAGAGACTATGCACTTATCACTATAGCTTCCAAACCTCAGAACCGGGCTCTAGAAGCACTGAGATGTTTGAGCATGCCTATTTACTATCTGGTGTTTCCTTCAGGGAACCTCGTTGACTCCCTTGGTCGTTCTTTTTTATTGGTGTGTACGGTGGTATTAAAATGGCCCCATAGACTCACTGGGACCAGCACGATAGGGAGGTGTGGCTAATTTGGAGAAAGTGTGTCACTGGGGATGGGGGATGGGGGATGGGGGATGGGGGATGGGGGGTGGGGGATGGGCTTTGAGGTTTCACCTAAGTCAGGCCTGATGGCTTCCTCTCTCTTCCTGCTGCCGTGGATTCACATGTAGAACTCTCAGCTACCTCTCCAGCACCATGTCTGTCTGCAGGCCATCATACTTCCTGCCATGATGATAACAGACTAAACCTCTGAACTGTAAGCCAGGGATGGAACTCAGGTGATCAGGCTTGTCAACAAGTCCCTTTGCTGGTTAAGCCCCTTCACTGACCCAGTAGTTGCTACTTTCTAAGTGTGTATTATCTTCTGTTTGCTTGTTATTCTTTCCATAGAAAAGAACCAGAGATAAAATACAGTCTACACTTTCTGCCATTTCTTAAACTAAGAAGTTTAATAAACATTTTGGGATCTTTGCACATGTTTAAAAGATTGATGTGTGAGCATGAGGCAGCTTAATATCACATCACACTGCTTTGGAGATTAGGGCATAGGAATATCTGTCCAGCTACCCCTGCCTAGAATTAAGACCCAGAGCCCTGGATGAATCCCTCCAGCTGTTTAAACGAAGGGAACCTGTCTCCATGTGGAACCTGAATGAGCAGAGCAGAAGGAAGGAAATGTGGCTGCCTGTTCCAACACTGTCCTGGTAACAATATGTGTCAATACACAATAAGACAGAGGCAGTTCTTAGTGCCTGGGTAAGAGCCCAAAGGCATTGCTTTAAGATCCTTGCAGAAAACATGCTGAACATCTAAGTTCTAGCAGGGAGTATTCCTTCTGCCTTCTTCCTTGGTTTGCACACAAATGCGTAGTGCCTAACTCAAACTGAATAGCTTCGTACAATACAAGAATCAAGTCATACTTCTCAAGAGTGACATAGGTTTGTATATTCACAGACAATTACAGCCCATAATTCCTTGAAATTTGAACATGGTATTTGTGGTGGTTGAATAAAGATGGCCTCCATAGGCTCATGTTTGAATGTTTAGTCTGTTTGAGAGGGACTAGGAGGTGTGGCCCCAATTAAATGCTTTCCTTTATAAGAGTTGCCATGGTCATGGTATCTCTTCCCAGCAACAGGACGCCAATACAGGGTCACTATAAACCTAGCATTCTCCTTTTGTAAATCATGAGCTCTGTGGATGAATCTCTGGCTTCTTGTTGCCTAGGCATGTGTTATCCGGATCCTGCCTTTTGCAGAGTCCCAGTAAGTCTTGAAGATTCAGCCTTTGACTCCAGACCTGGGCTACAGACTGTAAGTGGGTTTCCAGAATTATCTATCTTTCCTGGCCCTAGGACTTTCTACCACCATAGATATCATTGCTTTCTCCAGAGATTTGTAGCATCCAATGTAACCAACTCTGTTCTGCTGCACGTTTGGGGGCCACTCTGTCCCTGCCCGAGCTGCTGTTCCAGTACAAGGGCCAGGGTCTAGCAAGAGAGAGAGTGGAGATGAAAGGGCAAGAGACGTGAAGGATGGAGACAAGACAGAAGGTCTGATCAAGTCTCCTCTTTATTGAAAGGAAATCCTGGGTATTTGTACCCTTTACCATGTGTCTTGCCCCAGTGAACAAGCAGGGGAGCACAACTGAAGGCGCTTTGCCACGTGCCTTGTAGCCATGGATACCATGTGCGCCTTGCAGCATGGATACCACATGCACCTTGCAGCTGGGGGCACTAAAAAGCAAAACAAGGTATGTGAGAAAAACATGATGTTTATCATAGTGTGCACAGCTGTTGTGGGCTGTTGAAAACAAGTCTCTTGTCAGGGTATATGGCTGGAGATGGCTGCAAAGATGATAGCCGTTTTCCGCTAGGACTTGACTCCCAACAATCCGACACTCTCTGTTACTCCCTCCTCTGCTTGAGGCAGAATCCTGTCTGATTTCCATCAGTACCCACATAGAAATTACATATCTATTTGTCTGTGTATATATCTTTTTGTCTTTTCCTGAAGTTTCATGTCCCTAGGGTTATAAATTCTGAGAATGGATTCTTTCACTCGGTATCTGTAGTCTCCTAGGATCACTCACGTTGTGCATCCTGTTGGTCACATCATAACGCAGGTGAGTAGTGTGTGCAAAGGGAACGCAGCATTTTCTTTGTCCATTTAGTCCTTGATAAATATTTCCGGTGTTTCTGGTGTTATGCCCTACTCCAGTGGCTGAGATGGCTATGAATACACGCATAAGTCTTTGTGTGGATAGTAGGTTAACCTGATACGCTAGCTGCTGGGTCACAAATGTTTATTCTATATATGTGGTGCTGGGGATCCAACCCAGAGCTAACACATGCTAGTCAAGTATTTTGCCAGTGGGCGATACCCCAGCCCTCGATATTTTTGTATGGGAAGAAAAATCAATGTTGTGACTTTGAGGAAGTTGCTAATGTACAAAACTAGAAACAATGCCAATATTACATGGAGGATAAAACAAAAGAGATAGATCTAGGCAGATTACACAAATCGATTCTCGAGCAACAGGGGTTAAAAAATGCAATCTCGAGCTATAGTGAAGCCCATCTCTTTGTGTGCTTTTTAAAACCTAATAAGAATAAGAACTGAGAGATGGCTCAGCAGTTACGAGCATGGCTGCTCGTGCAAAGGACTCAGGTTTGATTCCTAGCACCCACATGACAGCTACATCTGTAATCCAGTTCAAGGGGGTTTGACATCCTCTTTGGGCTGCCATGGACTCTGCATGCACAAACACACATACAAGCAGAATACCCATACACATAAAAACATTTAAGAAAAACAACTAATGGAAATAAAATAAGTGATTACCATACCTTAAAACTTAAAATATGAATATAATTAAAAGTTTTCAGCAACACATTTTCTAGTTCTCAGTTATTCAGTAATATTAGATACTTACAACCCAAGGTTGTAAGTAATGAGGCAAGAGGCCACCCTACAGGAAGGCCAAGAGATCTGCACAGACGCAGGGACAACTGCTCTAGGTGGTAAGAGAGTGATATCCTTTTCCTCTTCCCATGAAGCGTGCATAAACCGCTGAGATTAATTTTAATAACGTAGTGTTTCACAATCCCAATGCTCCCACTGGTTCTCACCGGTTATATAAAGAACCAAGCCAAATATGGACACTGATGAAGCTTTAGATAAAAGCAGTTGAGGACCTCAAATGTGTATTATTATTTTAGACTCTGTCAAAGTATGTTAAAGGGGTCCTTGAACATTACAACCTGTGAGGAGGTTCCCAGCCAGCTGCACGTCCACATCTTCCTCCAGGGGGCGCTGATCTTCCTCGTCTGGCTCCTGTTAAATCCTGCTTCCTCAGTAAACTCACTTTGAGGAAGGCACTTTAAGATCTTACTGAAAGCTCTAAGGATAAAAGTTAGAAAATACTGCTGTTTGAGATTAGACCCAGGATCTGTGGAGTCAGAATTTGTTTGCTTAATGGAAGTAGGAAAGAAAGAGAGCCAAGTTTACAGAGTGATTGCTAGACGCCTATGAGCCATGAGAGAGCCGATAAAGCAGTTTTGTCTGCTTTATCGATCACAAGTTCTTAGAGCAAATAACAGAAAACTTCCCTTCTCAGGAGACAATCCTCAACAGAAGACTGCCGACACCTGCGGGATTCTGTCTGGGATGATGGTGGCATGTCACTGGTCCTTTGTACGATTTTAATGTGTTTTCGCTCCCTGCTGGAGCAGCCCCTGAAACAGCTGCGGTGAGTAGCAATCACTCCAAATCTTGCTCTGAGATTAACAGAGTCCAGCTGTGGGCTCAGAGCAGCTCTTCTGTTATGGAAGGAAGGTCTCCACCTGCAGTGGAGGAAAACAGCTCTCGGACATGGTGTGGTGGTCAGTCTGTCTCAGCCTGCCAGGATCTTCTAGGGTTTTGAATGGGAGTCAGAAAAAGTGGTCTCTCTGTACCCATCTGGGCTTGGGTACTCATCAGTGTCAACAAAAGCCACCCAAACAGGACTAAGTTAATGATTAAGCATTTTGCACTAGTGAGAAGTTTTTCTATTCAAGCTGTAGATAATTATTCTACAGGGGGGAAACGTAGTAAACAGAAAAATCAAGCTACCTTTACAAAGCTTCATGTATGTCTATCTACATATGTACATATGAGATCAGTAAGCCAACAGCTTCCATTCATGGCAGAGACATATAAAACGCTTGTGTTGTATGTCTTTGTGTAATGCAAAGGTGTTTTTCCTCCTTAAACACTGGGTACCCCAAAGAGAGATCATTTTATCGTTTCTCCTATAATTAGATTGGCACTCACTAATAACCCCAGCTGTCTTAGTTAGGACTTTACTGCTGTGAACAGACACCATGACCAGGGTAACTCTTATAAGGACAACATTTAATTGTTCAGAGGTTCAGTCTATTATCATCAAGATGGAATCTGGCAGCATCCAGGCAGGCATGGTGCAGTAGGAGCTGAGAGTTCTACATCTTTATCTGAAGGTTGCTAGGATGAGGGTCTTAAGCTCACGCCCACAGCGACACACCTACCTAACAGGCCACCTACCAACAAGGCCACACCTACTCTGACAAGGCCACACCTCCTAATAGTGCCGCTCCCCTGGCCCGAGCATATACAAACCATGACACCATCCATCTGATTCTGCTTTTGCAATCTTAATGACAGGTGACTTTAAAGCCCCTGTGTGAACTGCATGGACCTGTGATGACCTTCGGGAAGCACCCAGGTGTGTAGCAGTACTGCCAAGAAAATGAAAGATGGAAAAACCGAGAACCAGTCCCATGTTCAGCGAGGGCTGCGTGTGCTGAGTAGGCATGGGTGGGGCTCCTTTGTGTCTACCTTGTTTCCTTTTTAGCCTGCTTGCTTGCTTCACCACCAAATGGATCTGAAAAATGAAACCAAAGTCTACAAGGTCTCTGAAGCTGAGGCACGAGCTACTTTCCAATGAAAATGTGTCAGGATCTTAAGTGTAGTATGTTTATGCATCACGTGTCTCAGGACTTTCGGAGAAAATTCCTTCTCTGATGCTGTACGGGCTCATATTTGGAGTCTGTAAAGGTAAGAGAAGGCCATGGGGCTTCATCTGACCCATAGCCTCGTTACACTCAGTCAACACTAATCACTCCTAATAAGGGCTATGGCCAGCTGCTGCAAAAGGTCTGAGCACATAGAGCAACAAGTGGCTGCTTCACTTGGAAAGCTCTGTACTGTGCATGTGTTAGGTGGTTGTAGTGTCCCCAGAGCTGGGTTTTATATTTTCTAAGTCCTGTGTATTCCACACCTGATTTTTAAGAATTGTCTGTCAAAGGCCACTTTGTCAAAGGAAATGGGAACAATTGTAATGACATTCCCAGCACCCTCCCACAGGGCCTGCGGTCCATCCACTGTTCACTGTTCGCTTCTGTGCTTACAGAATCTTCCACCCCATATTTGACCATCAATGTGTTTTTCCACAAAGTTATAGTATAGGAACAATTGTGAAACTAAGAAGCACCACTGAAGGATTACATCAGAGTCTAATGGGCATTATGGGTAGATCTTAAACGACCCCCAAAGCTCATGGGTAGACACTAAGGACCAATACAACAGTGTTCAGATGTAATTGGATCACAGTGGCTCAAACCATACCAATAGATCAATCTATTTAAAGACCCAGATTTTAAGGGAGGGGCTATCTCTATGTGTGTCTCTCCCCATCTCTACCCCACTCCATATTTCTTCTCTTTGCTTGACTCTATTCTCCATCATTCTGTCTTTTGTTATCTCTTTCCTCTCTATGTATATCTCACTTCTGCCTCTCTTCTTCCTCCTCCTCCCTCCCATGTTGTTACAACATGATGATGTGAGCAGCTTTTCCTTGCCACAAATTTCTGCCATGATGGGTAACCTCACTATAGACCCCAAAGTCACAAGGCCAATCACCTATGGACTGAACTCTCTTTAAACTTCTAACACAACCTGTCACTCCTGTAAAGCTCTCTTCTCACAGCAACCAGAGCCTGCTCTGGGACAGTGGTTTCTCTGTTCTTCCACCGACTTGACTTGTGAGGAATCAAGTTGCCCTGGTGCGCCACATTGACTTTTCTGTCGGTATAACAATACCACCTGCTGCCTTGAGGCTCTGTGCCACAAGAACCAATAACATTTTCTTAAAACTCCGTGTTTAGGAAATGTTACAAGCTAAAAATGCTCTTAAGACCTTGGGTGCCTTAGTAAATAAGACAGCTATAGATTCAACAATAACAGTAAAAGATCTTGGTTTTCTTCTCTACTTTGTGGCTGACAAGTAGGTACAACTGTTTTTAAACACATCTGTTAGGAAAACAGGGTGCAATGAATAAAGGACAGTATTCTTGGTATTAGCACCACTTAATGCATTCTTGTATTTTGGGTATGGTGACACACAGCAGCAGTCCCAGCACTTGGGAGGTAGAGACAAGAGTACTTAGAGTTCAAAATCATCCATGGCTACATAGATAGTAAGTCAGGCTAAGAAGTAATTTTTGAGCAGCTTAATTCAATTGATGATCTTGAGCAGATGTAACTACTGGCCTCTCATGGAAGAGGTCAAGAGCATTGGGTGCTCCGCAGAACAGAAAGAGGAAAGAGAGGGCTGGGGTATCAAATGGTAACAAGTTACTTGTATTGTTATTGTTTAATTATTCTTCTTACTGAAGATGTCAAGAGCAGGCTGGAGAGATGGCTCAGCCGTTAAGAGCACTGACTGCTCTTCCAGAGGTCCTGAGTTCAATTCCCAGCAATCACATGGTGGCTCACAGCCATCTGTAATGGGAATCTGATGCCTCTTCTGGTGTGTCTGAAGACAACTACAGTGTACTCACATACATGAAATAAATAAATCTTTGAAGGAGGAGAAGAAGGAGGAGGAGAAGGAGGAAGAAGAAGGAAGAAGAAGTTGTCAAGAGCGTTGGCTGTTCCACAGAACAGAAAGAGGAAAGAGGGCTGTGGTATCAAATGGTAACAATGTTACATGTATGTTATTACTTAAGTATTAGCATAGGACCTAGTTCACTGAAGAAGTGAAGAACACTGGGTGCTCCACAGAACAGGAAGAGGAAAGAGGGGGCTGTGATATCAAAAAGTAACAATGTTACTTGTTACTGTTTAAGTAATAGCATAGAACCTACCTTACTAATTCATAACGTTAGTTCACAAATTGCTTAGTGGGACATGTAATGCATGACCAGGAGGTCACTGTACCGGAGGGTCTGTGGTGCAGTGAAAGGAGCTGAAATTAGATGATGGAAATATCAGATAAAGCGAGAGAACTGAGCACAGACAACCCCCCCCCATCTCCCTCCTTCTGTCCTCATTACTTCTTTCACATCTCTTTCCTTCTCGCCCTCTGATGCAGTAATTCCTCCATTATCCCATCAACACAATGAGTGTAAAAAGGGCACATCAAACCTCGTGATGATATAAAGGCAACAAACACAATGGCGCAGAAAGATAATTCCCTAGCAATAAATAACAGAAAATTATCTTAATAGAGCAGCCCAGTAACAAGGCTGTTAGAGGAAGATGATTATCAGATGGACATAGATTCTGAGAAACCACTGAAAACAGACAAAATGAGCCTGAGAAAGGAGACCATAGTCACCCAAGCACACCAAGAAGTGTAGCAGAGGGTGCTCACTCTTATGGGACACTCCAGACTCAAGGGCATCAGACGGAAGGAGCGACAGGAATGTGGGCAATACATCAGGAAAACTACAGAGTACCGTGTCCTGTCCAGTTGGCCCTTTGCCCAGCTCTTGCCAAGCAGACAAAGCAAATAATGTTGCTCTCAGTTTGGAGTGATACCTGGGGTGCCCATGGTCTACAGATGTCACAGTGACCCTGAGCAGGAACAAGGAGCATCAGCCCAAGGAGATGAGCCACTTCACCACTGACTTGGAAGGAAGTCCTTCTTTCCCTTCCATCCTAGAGGAAAGGGCACCACAGAGGGGAACAGTAGCTAAGCCACAAGAGGGACTCCCAAACACTGATGATCTGCACAGCATCTAGAAGCATCAGGCACTGAGGCAAAAGCACAATGAGATGGACATGCCATGCTCGACAACATGGGGAACTTAGGTAGAACAAACAGAAAATAACAAGCCTGTGCAGTATCCTGATAGCGTGCCTCAGCAGGTGAACATGAGAAAGGCTATAGGTTGTGCTGTCCTCATCTGGGCATAGGTTACATGGGCTCATGGTGTGTTGGCTAGGTCCACCATCATTGCTTCTCTTCTTTCCTGTGTCCTGGAAGTTCACAGAGTTATTTGACTTCCAGAAACTTTGGTAAACAACGCTATAAACTATCAAAAAGGTATGAAAACGTTGGCAAAGACTAAGCTTTGGGATGCTTCTTTACTTTTCCCGTGGTTATCAGCCTGTACATGTTTTTCTACATTGCTTTAAACCAATTTGGGGATACTTTTATAATCCTATAATTATCTAAGTTTTCAAATGTGAATAATTGAAATTAATTTGTAATAAAAAATCATGTCAATGATCGCAAAGTCCCAAAAGCTAAGAGAGAAGCAGGGAGCACTCTGTCCTTCTGAGACAGCCTTCCTGGCTTTCAGACTCAGGCTCCCAGAATAGGGAGAGTTCTGACTTACGTCATCTAGTTTGTGATTCTTCCTTGGGGTACCTAGAGAGACTGACATAGATGTTAGGAAAGAAAGAAGAGAAAGAATAACCTCCTATTGTATCAATATCTTTACTCTCCATTTGTGCTTCTCAAATGTTTCTCTGCATTTGATTCACTACCTGGCATTAATTTTTCCTCCAAACCCAACCCTATTTTGTGTAGCAGTAACTCTGTTATCCATAGGCTTCCAACTGCAACTTTATCACGATTTGCTTGTCATTAGCTCAGTGACTTTGTGTTATCTATGAATATTCCTACATGCTGCAGAGGACTCAACAAAACATCCCACATTCAGTGACTTCTACAACTATTTGTTAAATAGCTAAAGAGTATAGGAGGGAGTTGTGTGATTTATACAGCAGTTTATGTCGGCATGATTACCTTTCCTGACGGTCAGTCCCTGCTTCATCTTGTCTGAGACCACCTGTTTCAGTCTGTAGAACTTCTTTGCAGTTTTTGGTAAAGGCATTCTGACCACAGTAAATACTCTTGGGCATTGTTTATCTAAAAATGTCTTTGCCTCCCCTGCAGTTTTGAACGATAGCTTTGTTAGATATAGAATTTGGGGTTGGCAACTCGTCTTGTTTTCCTTTGAGCCCTTTAAGTACATTATCCTATCTTCTTCTTTGGCTTCTGTCATTTGCTGAGACGCCAGTTGTCAATTCCTGTGACTTCCCTGTGAGAAATGAGTCCTTTCTGTCTGACTGCCTTCAGGATCTTCTTCCTGCCTGGCCTTCCAGCAGGTTGACTCTGATGTGTGCACTTGTCATCTGATGTGTGTAGGTGCAGAGCCCACCTACAGCCCTTGGAGCAGCCTGGATCCCTACACTGAAGATTTTCATCAGTGTGCACAAGTCTCATTCTCTCTCTTTCTATTCACATGATGCTCTGTCTGTTCTCTGCCCTTCTGCTTCCCTGACGCATGTCCATTAGGACGATTCATGGAGGCTTACACTCCGAGGTTTCTTTCCTTTTCTTCATTGGCTTTTCCTCCATTCTTCAAATTCTTTTTTCCATCAATTCATATCTACATTGAGACTCTGTGCAGGGTCTTCTTATTGAACTCTATACTTCATATATGTCGAGTATGGCTGGCAACTCACCTATAGAAGCCATTCTCCCCTCTCATAGCTGTTGTAAAAGAAACGGTGAGAGCCCTCTACCTTGGTTGTCTGAGACTCTGTAATTCTCACCTCTTCAAAGGAAGTTCTTGCAGTGAAAATGTGAGAGCTTCCCCCACAGACTCCTGTGTTTGGACCCTTAGTTCCCAGCAGGTGGTACTATTTGGGGATGTTATGGAACTGTCATGAAATTGAGCCTGGATGGAGGAAATATCACTGGGTGTGGGCCTTGAAGGTTTATAGCTTGGCACCACTCTCTGTCCTCTCTCTGCTTCTAGTGCAGTGTGACTGGCCAGCCTCACGCTCCTATCAACATGCCTTCTCTACTATCCTGGACTGTCTCCCTTTGGAATTGTAGTCCAGAATAAACCTTTTCTCCCTTAAGGTATTTTTTGTCCTGATATTTTATCACAGCAACAAAAAAGTACCCAGGACTGATGTTTGCCAAGCACTTTAAGCTCTCAGTGCCTACAAGGGGCACATCTGTATCACGGACACCCATTACAATGGACACAGAGAGAGCACTATGCCCACAGGGGGCACTTCTGTATCACGGACACCCATTACAATGGACACAGAGAGAGCACTATGCCTACAGGGGCACTTCTGTATCATGGACACCCATTACAATGGACACAGAGGGAGCACTATGCCTACAGGGGGCACTTCTGTATCACGGACACCCATTACAATGGACACAGAAAGAACACTATGGGATACTCGGCAACTACAGGGCATGGGGCCAGTCCTCCTCTCTGAAGGCCATAGTAGGGAACCCCTGCTTAGACCCAGAGGCCTGAGCTCTCCTAGGAGCCCCTGCCAGGCTGTCCTTCCATGGTATTAACTTTCTTAATAAATCCCTACCAAAAGACTTGCCTTAGTATCCCTCTCAAAACCCAGAGACATTGTAATGGAGCATTGTCATTGTGTCTTCTTTCAGATCTGTAGCCACAGCTCTCATTAGGACTTGAAACATTTTTAAATGACTATTTGGAAATCTTTTCTTGGAAAATCGGATGTAAAAATCACAATCACGGCTGATTTTTCTGTCTACGTT
This sequence comes from Mastomys natalensis, assembly GCA_021653895.1. Taxonomy (NCBI): domain Eukaryota; kingdom Metazoa; phylum Chordata; class Mammalia; order Rodentia; family Muridae; genus Mastomys; species Mastomys natalensis. Next base: position 669,483 of record JAJTUV010000343.1, read on the forward strand.
CCAGTTTCCTTGAATTTGTCATCTGTTGTTGTTTTCTGTGTGTGTGCATGTGTGTGTGTACGTGTGTGTGTTAGAAATTGCTCATTCCATACAATAGTTACTGCTGCTATCCCTCCCTTCTCTGTGGGGTTCTTTTTAAATTGTTATTTATTTAGTGACTGGCTGAATTAATTTTGTGAGGTCTATTCTACAGAGGCCAGGCTTGGCTTGCTCATGGTCATTGTAGGATAATGGCGACTTTGGGCAGAGCTCTCTTCCTTTTCTGTCCTACACCCAGCTGTTACACTTTACTAATTGCCAGTTGGTTCCTCTGTGGGATTCATCAATGCCTAGCACATAGATTGCTTCATGGACTGTTGCAATCAATTTTAGGATCCTTTGGAAACGCATGTCTTTCAGCCTAATTTTCTCTCAAACTAATGTTTTGAAATTAGTTCTGTCTCATTCTGTTGTGTGCTTCTGTGAAAAGATCTGATCCACAGCTGACCTGAATACACAGTAAACGTGTCTGCCTCTCCCAGATACCTTCTGCCAAAACTTGTATCATCAGCTTCAGTTTTACTCTGTTGCCCATGACATCAGTCTTTCCAGAAGCCTTTGCATCTTCCCATCAGATATATACATGTGTGTGTGTGTATGTAGGATGTATATATAGTAAATATAAGTGAGTAGGAGATAAATATGTGTGTATGCATATATATACATATATATAAATGAACAGAGCACATATATATATATATATATATATATATATATGAATGAACAGGATATATATGTATAAATATTATATATTAATGAACAAGATATTAGATATATATTTATATGTATTGTACATGTATGTATACATACATTATATGCATCCATGAGTGTAATATATGTATGCATATATACATACATACATACATATGCTCCCTAGTCCTCATTCCTGTCTTTGTAGGGGTGCTGTTTCTATTTGAGTTGACTTCTCTGGTGCCTAAACGTGATTGTTTTGGGAAAGAGAAGTTTAGCTGTTCCTCATTCTGTGAGCACTCCTTGCCATGGAAGGCAGGGGTTACCATGGCAACCTGTCGCAGCACAGTGACTCCTCTAGCCTCTTGAAAGAGGACTCAGCCTTCAGACCTCATTGTCTATCTTATATTTGAGATATGTTGTTTTCAAAGAAACCAGAGGAAGAACCAACATTTCACAGCGCAGTGACTTAGCTCGCGTTGAGCTGAGATACCCCAATTGCTTCTCCGCACCCTTTTACAGCAGCGAGACGTGACATAACTTATGGGCGAGCAGAGATCCGCAGTGGCCTCTCTACATCATTTCCCACTGAGCCCGACAGACTACCGTGAACACAATGGACATGCGGTAGCTTCTAGAAGCTTCTAAGACTCTGAGCTTGTACTCTTTCTAAAACACAATCTGTTCCTGCTGTTAGCCATGACAATAAATAACTCACATGGCAATAAATAAAACACATCGCAATGCTGCTTCTCATTGTGACTCTGGTTCATGATGAACATGATCACCTTTCCTCTTATCTGAAACCGAAGAGAATATTGCTTGTCTGTTTCAGATTCCATTCTCTTCCCCCTCCTCCCCTCCTCTGCCTTCCCCCCCCTCTTCCTGTTCCCCCTTCCTGTCCTCCCCCTCCTCTTCCTTTCTCCATGAGCAACTCTTTACTTGGCTTTTCAATGCTTGTTTCTTTTTCTCCTGAAAACATCTCCCTTGCCACTGTCTAAAGTGATGAGTTTAGAAGAGAAAAATAATTTAAAAATATAGTGAAGAGATGACTCTGTGGTTACGAGCAGTTGCTGTGCTGCTTCCAGAGGCTGAGTTCAGTTCTCAGCACCCAGATCAGGCAGCACTACCTGTAACTCCAGTTCCAGGGGACCTGATACCCTCTTCTGGCTTCTGCAGACACTCTTCTACCCACGGCTTATACAGGTAGATACATACACACATATGCATAAATACAAATAAGTACAAGTATTTTTAAAATAGTTAAAAATGACATTATAAAGGAGAGCAAACATGCCAGCCAACCTGTGTACATAGATAAGCATACTTGTTTCCAAGGGTTGTCCTGAAACCTTTTCTCAGTCTTTCGTGTGGCTAGATGGCTTTTCCTACCCACTTGCTTAGCCACTGTCTCTTTGCAGATCTTCATTGTCCAGTACGTATCACAATCCAGCATGAGAAGGTCTTCTTGTTTTTCATGGCCTCATTCACACAAGTCCTGTTCCTCCCTGGCTCACACTGCTGGGCTGAATAGCCATTTGGCTCAACCAATAGGTGTATAAAATCTGATACCTGAAAGACTTTTTTTTTCTTCAATACAAATTGCTCTCAATTTTTCTCTTCCTTCCTCCCTGCCAATTCGATCCTCACACTGGAATTAGAAATTGCCCATTTCATATACCTGATGCTGTTTTCTTTTCTTCTTTGTGTTTCTGGTACAACCTGCCATGTGCTGTGTGCATTGGGGTGTCAGGATACCCTGACTTCTGTGTGCGTACACAGTGGTAAGGGTTGAACCCAGGACTTTGCACAGGCAGGCAGGCAGGCGCTCTTGCTGAACCACAGCCCTATCCCCATACCTTCTAAATAGGCAGATCCACTCTAATATAAACTGTAAGGGAGGTATCTAGGCTTAGCTGGGTTAAATGAAAGAAGGGTCTATATATCGAACAAATGTGCACAAAGCATATAAACACAGTGGAGAGATTTTGGGCAGTCCTATGCCTTTCAAAGTTGATAATAAGGTGATTTTCACTTTTACCATACATCTTTTTAGCCAGTACAAGAGTTGAGATGGGTTCTCAGCCTTGGACCCATGCATCAGGGCACCACTCAAAGTCCCCATAAGGACTTCTGTCTGGAAGAGGAAGTTGTATTGCAATAGAGGGGCAGTTTTGTCCTCTAGCTTTCTCATTCCCAGGAGCTCATGCATCCTTCATCCCCATGTGTGGCCAAGTGGCTGAAGCTACACCCTGCCAAAGTCTGTATACACCTTGGGTTAAGAAATGAAGAAATGACTAGGACTCCATGCTCTGACTCAGAGATCAGCCAAGAAGGAGGCTATGCAGGTATCCTGGCTAATTCTCAGAAGGCTCCCTTGAGATACATTTTATGAGCTTTGTTTTATCAAAGATTGTACCAAGTTTAAAGCTTTGAAATTGTCATGTGTTAAGGCAGAACCAGAACTTCTAATTCTTGATCTCTGGCTCTCTCTGGACCGCATCTTCTGGTCTCATCTATCTTCTGCAGTCTTGCAAACTCTTTACCATGAAGCGCATAAGCACCGTTTTCTTTTACCTGCTTTGACCCCAGGGTGTATGTCAGCTTTGTTTCTCGATTTGGGTTTTGATATAAATCCTTAGGTTTCCTTCTGATTTGTCCACTTTGGCCTGGCTTCAGTATGTTTAGATGAACGTTGTTATTTGTCATTATAATTATCCAGAACACAGAAATTATACCACTGAGTACCTTAGTGTTTACTAATAAGGCTCAGTGGGCTGTGGAAACGGAGTAGCGCCCCATGAAAATGCAAGCTGCCCGTGGCTCAGGTCCAAATGCATATTCCCCTTCAATGATTAAAAGACAGGACCTGAGACACGAGATAATGCTTCTCTAAGCAGCACTAGCAAGCACCTGTGCTGCTAGTTGCTAGATCCCCTTTGAGCATCGAGATATAAGGCATTGTCCTTTCTGTACCTACTGTACCCCACACCACAGGCTCTGCTGGATGAACCCAGGTGACCAAGAAGGAGATGCCTTAAAGATAGCCAATAATGATGAAGAAAAGAACACAGTCCTGGGCTAAAGAGATGTCTCAGTGGAGACTGTATTCTTTTTTTTTTTTTTTTTATTTGACCTGAATTTAGATCCTAGTACCCGCACTGGGTGGCTTTCAGCAGGCTGTAACTCCAGTTCAAGGGGATCCAACATAAGGACTCTGAGGATCCATATACACATATATACATACACACATATATACATGTCACTAAAATAAAATCCTAAAAGCAACAACAACCAAGCACAAACAGAAACTAAACTAAAACCACAGTTCTGACGCCTCAGTCTGGGATGTTCCCTTCTGAACTTATGCTGGTGCTTTGTTTAATATTGTTGTAACAGTATTAAAAACTGGAGCCTTTAAAGGCCACCAGGATATTAGGGCTTCGCTCTCAGGGACAGATCAAGATCCATATCATGGAAGTGAATGTCCTTCCTTCCTTTGCTCTTTGTCACACAAATGCAGGCTTGCCCTTCGGCCAGAGCTGCGCTCCTGGACTCCTCAGCCTCCAGAACTATAAGTGAAATAAAACTGTTTCATTTTTGTTTTCTTTTTTTTTTTTTTTTTTATAAATTACCCATTTTTACGCATTTAATTACAGCAGTAATGATCTAAGACATACATTAAGCATGACAGATACAAAAGAAGCCTGGAAAGAAGTTTCTAACTGGGTTGATAATTAGGCAGAGGTTAATTACAATGGATTCCTACTTGTCAAGGTACAGGAAAAGAAAGCCAGCTGCCTGAGTGGGCAGTCAGTGAATGAGTCTTCTCAAACAGCAAAGAGGGGAAGACAAAAGGGAGGCTCTGAAACCAGGCCAGCCTAGGCTGCTCCAGGAGGGGCTAGAGCCGACCCTGAGTCTACATATGGCACTCCCAGTTCTGTGGACACTTGAAGTAGTTAACCCACCACATATGACCTTCAACATGGCCCAGGGGTGACAGTAGAATATATTGAAGTGGCTTTAGGGGTCCCATCGCGACAAGATGAGGGCTTCTGTGGACTCGCTTCCAGATGCTGACCTACAACTCTACCCTGCTGTGTGTAAATTTAAAAACACACTACCTCCTTTGCCCAGGACCTTAGCTCTTGCTCCTGGCTTAGCTCCGAGATCTGCTGCCTGCACTGGCCCAACTCCTGACTTGTCTGGTAGCTGTGACTCTGGAGTTGCTGCCTTCACTCTGGTCCAGCTTCCTCTTGTTCCTCCTGGCTAACTTCACTAAGCTGCCAGTTACCGCCCTGGCTTCTCTCTCTCTCTCTCTCTCTCTCTCTCTCTCTCTCTCTCTCTCTCTCCCTCCCTTTCTCTCTCTCTCTTTCTTTCTTTCTTTCTCTCTCCCTACCTCCTTTCCTCCCTCCCTCTCTCCCTCTCCCTCTGTCTCTCTCTCTCTGCCCATCTTTGTTCTGAGAATGAAAAACATCTAGACAGCTTTATTATTTTAGAACTTTCCAGATAGCACAATTGCTGGGTGCAGAATCTTCTGCCCTAATCTTACCAGCCAGCCTCCGCTGGTGGCTGAGCCCACTCACTGTAGCTACCCCCAAATCTTACATGACTGCTGCTTTCTTCTTCTTGCAAAGCCTGGCTAAAAAGGACCCTTTTCTTTCCTCGATTCTCTTTCTCCACCTGGAACCTGGAAGTCCCACCTTTACCCTTTGCCCAGCAATTGGCTCCTGCCTTCTTTATTGACAAAATCAAGAACCAATTAAGGAGCCAGACTTTACTATCAGCACTTCCCCCTACATCTCTACCCCACTGATATACATGGAGCTGCCAATCTGGTGGTCCCTGCCATGTTCATGAGGTACAATCTGGTGTGCTGCCTACCCTCCACCCCCAGTCTGATGATACCCAAACATGGTATCATCTTGGCTACCCTAAGAATGACGCCCCTTCATCTCACCCTTCATACTTTAGAGCACATCTTGTGCTTTCCTGTTTCTTTTGATCCTGGAGATCCAATGGAGTATTGCTACTGCTCTTCCATCAGTGTCTCTACTCACCCAGTGACAGGCACAGCCAAGACTGGGCCGAATGCTTCTGCTGCTGTCTAACGCTGCAGGAAAACGGGTTTGATTTTTATGGCAATTAGAGGCAGGAAAGAAGTGTTATTGGAAATCTCCAGGATTCCCATCTGAGCCACCACGATACTCCAGAAATAGGGCTCTACTCTTGAGGCTTTTAGTTCTGATAACAAAAGAATTTAAGGATAGACCCAAACGGAAGCTTGAGGACAGAGAACAGACTCTACAAACACCTGAGCACAGTCCATTAGAGCCTAGAAGGAAATTTCAAGAGTTTCAGTGAGTTTGGGGTCATTGATTTGAAACTGTTTTCCCCAATAAAGCAAGCAATACTTAGTGTATTGTACTTTCAAAATCAATCTTCAGCTGCCTGGTTGGATTCTTTTGACACTCAAGACAAGCTGGGGTCATTTGGGAAGAGGAAATCTCAGTTCAGAAAATGTCTCCATCAGATTGGCTTACGTGTGAGTCTATGGAGGGATTTTCCTGATTAATGATTTATGCAGTGCCAATCCTGGGCTGATGGTTCTGTGTGCTATAAGAAAGCAAGCTGAGAGCATGGAGAACAAGCTGGTAAGCAGCACCCCTCTATGGCCAATGTATCACCTCCTGCCTTGGTTCCTGCCCTGACTTCCCTTAATGATGATGGACTGTAAGCTGGAAGTTGAAATAAACCCCTTTCTCCACAAGTCTCTTTCAGCCATGATGTTTAACACAGCATTAGAAAGCAGACCAAGACATTGGTCTATATCAATAGCCACTTTTAATCATTTGTTCTGCAAAATTATAATTACATTAAATTACCTTTTCATGAAAGAAAACATTTTTTTTTTTAATCTGTGAATTTCTAGTGAGAAATTCTTCTGCTAAGAATTTAAATTTGGGGCCAAGAGTATGAAGCACTTGCCTAGAATGTGCAAAGTTCTAGGTTCCATTTCCAGGCCTACAAAAGAAAACAAAAGGCCTGGAAAGATGGCTAGCATCTAAGTGCACTCATTCTGTAATCTCCAATCCCCAGCACTCATATAAGGACCTGGGTGAGGCTGGTGTGACTGTAAGCCCAGACATGGGAGGCAGAGATAGGTGGATCCTGAGAGCTTGCTGGCTGAGAAGTGGTGAACTTTCAGTTCAGCAAGAGACCCTGTCTCAAGACAACAAGGTAGAGAGCAATAGATGAAGACATCTGACATTCTGCTCAGACCTCCATGTGGTACACACTGACATGATTACCTGCATACTCATGGTCATGCATCCCCCCCCCCAACAGGCACACACACATGCATACATATACACATACATGCATGTACATATACACAAACATGCATGGAAACACACATGCACACAAACACATATATGCACATATGCATACACACATGAACATGCACTCACAAGCACACACATGTACATATACATATACACACATGTGTACACACAAACATGCACACACAATTCACACATGCACACATATGCACACACCACAATGATGACCTTTTAATAAGTGTTTGATATCAAGACTGTCCTTGGATAATTGCAGTTAACTTTCAGAACATGTGTATTGTAAGATGTTCTCAAATCGCTGTCATGTTCGCATTTTACTGAGATCCACCATCTGAAAGTTGGTCAGGTTGCAATACACTAGGCTCTGCTGACATTACTTTCTCTTTGATGCCTAGTACTAACAGGATCTAATATCATTAGGAGAAAAGCCTGGGCATTTCTGTGAGGAATTATTGAGATTAGGTTCACTGAGGTAAGAATTGTAATTATGGGCTGCCTATTCTGGGGGCTGGGATTCTGGAGTGACTAGAAAGAGTGGGTGAGCTAAGCACTGGTGTCCATCACTCTCTACTTCTGGTACCATGGTTCCTCACCATGATGGAGTGTTGTTGAGGGATGTCTTGGCCCTTGGTTTTCCTTAGTCCCTGACATATGAAGAAAAAAACATATAGCTCCTTTACAAAACTAGGAATATGCTTGGCAGAAGCAGGGCCTGGAAGGAGCTGTGGCCTTGGATTCTAATTACCTAACTCTTGCTACTGTACAAGGCTATAGCTATCTGTCCCAGGGCCACCATATGCTGTATCTGTAATGCTCTGGAGATACCCTGTGTTTCCTTTGCATAACAGGCTTGATTACCCCACTGCTGACTTTGTCTCATTGCAGAGTAGCTTCTGCTAGCTCTGTCCCATTTCTTCCCTGGAAATAGTATATAATGTGTTGTACTTCTTAAGTATACTTGGCATAACAAAGTTTGTGCAAGACCTCCCAATCCCAGCCTTTATCTTTTCTATCTCTCTCACCTCCTGGTCCACTCTCTCTCAGGAACCTGTCGGTGAAGAACGACGAGCTGGACCAGGTCACACTGTGCCCTGGACCTGTGAGCCAGAGGAAACCTTTCTTCTATGACTTCTGTTGGGATATTTTATCACAGCAAGAGGAAAAAGTAACTAAGACAACACAGTACTGGCCAGATCCTGATACTTTGTGCTTTCTGTCTCTGGAAGCACCTGAAGGAGAAGGTAACTTTTCTTGTCTAGATTCACTCATCTAATAAGCATCTTTGATATTGTTTTTTTCCCACTAACTACAGTGTATGTGTGTGTATCTCTTGAGTGTCTATATATGTGTGTGTGTATGTGTGTCTATATATGTGTATGAGTGTGTTTCTGTGTCTGTGTATCTGTGTTTGTATGAGAGTATATGAGTGTGGGTGTGTGGGGGTGAGTATGTGAATGTGTGTCTGTATGTGTGTCTGTATGTGAGTCTGTATGTGAGTCTCTGTGTGTCTGTGTGTATGAATATGTGTATCTCTCTGTCTCTATGTGTGTGTGTATCTGTGTGTGTGTCTGTGTATGTCTATGTGTATGTGTCTATGTGTTTCTATGTGTGTGTCTGTGTGTGTTTCTCTGTATGTTTGTGTGTCTGTGTATGTCTATATGTATGTCTGTATGTATCTCTGTGTGTTTGTGTGTGTCTGTGTGTGTCTTTATGTCTGTGTGTATATATAATATTTTTCCAAGTCTTACTTTATAGGCTGTACTTGAGTAGCGGATTTCATGCTTGTTCTTAGTGAAATGACAATTATAGACTTATGAACTAACTAGGTATTCGATGATATCAAGCAACTCTCATTGATTAATGGAAGCATGGCAGTTTTTAAGGAATTCCTCACCCTTTTGGAGACATACCCCAAGTCATTACTAGATGAATAATACAGTCTACCTGTTGAAAAGTTCAGGGAGGCAGAGAAGTAGGAGGAGCCACGAGTTGTCAAAGCTGCAGCTAGACCAATTAGACTTCATTATTCATGTCCTCTCTGCTCTAGCATTGTGGTAGGGTCCCTTCAGGCTTTACAGCAGGCAAGGAAGACGATGGGGTGAGGGAAGAACGAAACTCGGCTCAGCGCCATTTTTTTTTTTTTTTAGTACCCACTTTCCTTTCTTTGTCGGAATTATCGAATCCTCAACACCCAGTCCTACCCACAGACATGAATGTTTTTTGGCTTTGCCAGACAAACTTAGATTCTAGAGTTAGGAGTCCGTTTCTTTCTGGACTTTGAGGTATGCACCTGCTTTTGCTTTCAAGTGAACCTAGCTGGGCCCGAGATCTCTCACTTTTCCTGCCTTTTGATTTTTCTAAATCCACAGAGACAATGAATCAGCACTTCGCTTTCATTTTTCGAAGTTTTAACTTAAACGCTTTCTTTTCCGTTTGTGCACTCACTTGTGTGCATGGGAAATGTCCCTGTGCTTTGGTTTTTGTTAAGTGGAGACAAACTATTTGCGGCTTCAAGAGTATTTAACTACAAAGGGGCTTCCCAACCATCAGGAGTCATAGCTGCGGTTTCCTTGGTTACCTTGTCTGATTGCTCACCTCCCTGGTATTATGACCATCACCACAATGAATATATATCACCCCTAAGGACTCCTTTATGTAACATTGTATGCATATCCTTTCTCCTCCAGTCCGCTTATTACTGTAGTTTTATTTGTGTTTCAAAACGTTTCATGTAAACTGGATAATTTATATGTACATATGTAAATAATCTTCATTGTCTGGGTTCCTGTGTTTCTAGAGAACGCTTGGTCTCATGTGCACGATCTTATTCTCTTAGGGATTGCCGAAGGGCTTGGAAATTTTCCCTTCTTTGCCTTCTAGAAGCCCAGGGTTTTCTGTGCATCATGGCGTTGCGGAAGCCGCAGGTACGAAGATACAGGAGAGCTGGGTGGAGGATCACGAGAACACTGGGATGCTCGGCTCCAGCCTGCGCAACGACTCCGCAGCGGCAGGAAGAGCATGCGCACGCACACGCGCGCGGGTCCGCCTGCGGGGAGCAGGAAAAAAAGGTTCAGTCAGGACGCCAGCGCTGTGAGGGGGGTCGCCACGCTCCCACGGCCACTTGGCTGACGTGAGCCACTGGGGCGCGCACTGGGACGCGCACGGCGTCTCGCTTGAGCCAGGGCTGGGCCGCGTGCGCTGCGCTGCGCTTCCTCCGGGTCCGTCGTGCGTGGTCCCCGTGGTTCGCAGCACCCGGTCCGGTGACGCGCGTGACTGACGGCGAAGAGGGCAGAGGCTGCGCTCCGGCTGCCGAGCACCCCGGTCTCCGCGCGATGAGCCCCGAACCGGCGCCTCCGGAGCCGCAGGGCGTGCGCCGCAGCCTCGAGGAGCCCTCCGAGGAGCCCCAGGGACAGGGCTCCGCGGCCTTCCTCGCGGGCGACTATGAGGTGGCGGCCGAGCTCTTCCGCTCGCTGCTGGCCGGCCTGGCCCAGCCGGAGCGCGGCCTATGCTTGCAGCTGGGAGAAGCGCTGGCCCGCGCAGGCCGCCTGCCTGAGGCCATCGGCGCGTTCCGTGGCGCCGCGCTGCTCGGCCCGCTGCAGCCCGGAGAGCTATCCGAGCTGGCGAGCGGCCTGGCGCGCGCCCTGGGCCTGCGTGAAAAAAGGCTGCCTGCGGTGGTGAGGCCCAGCGGCTGCGCGTCCGGGGCCCCGGGGCCCGTGGCGCCGCGCGACCTGCTGGGCTGTCCCCGCTGCGGGCGGCTGCTCTACAAGCCGGTGACGCTGGCCAGCGGGCTCACAGTGTGCAAGCGTTGCGTGGAGCAGGTGCCGGCGCGGGCGCAGGCCCGGCGCGTGAACGTGGTGCTGAGCGGGCTGCTGGAGAGGTGCTTCCCCGCCGAGTGTCGCCTGCGCAGGCTGGCTTGCCAGGCGCGGGGGCTGCAGCGCCAGCAGCAGCCCGAGGCCGCGCTGCTCAGGTGCCAGCAGGCCCTGGACATGGGTGAGTCAGCCTCGAGGGTGACCACGGGGCTGGGCGGTGGCCGGTGGCATTTTAATTTCAGCGGTAGTAAGGTGCATAGTCTCACCCTGCAGGGTGGCCAGTGTCATACCCCAGGTGCATCACGCTGTGGCTCTCCCAAGGCTGCAGTGCAGTGCGTGCTGTAATGCAGTGTTAGCCAAAGAGCTGTAGCGTAGGCCGCGGAGTGTAATAAATCTTATGGTAGATATGTTAAGTAGGGTGACCAGAAGCAAGTGATATTTTGACAGTGGTTTCCACTCTGTATCCGGAATATTATTTATGTGTGTTCGGTATTTAAAAGATCAGTCTGTTTGTTTGTATGTTTATTTTGGTCCGTTGTGTTTTTTGCATTCACTGCACTCCCTAGGTCAGACAGGACCTTTTCATTTGAAGACCTTCACCTGTGTTTAGATGTTGGCGAAGATGAGAGCGGTCGCATGCAAAATATCTTCCTGGAAAATTGTTTGGTAGTGTCCATGTATTAAATGACTGGTTTCTAACAGTTCGGAGAGGTACATATACCTCTGCACCAAACGATTGTACGGAGTGTGTACATACCATCATCAAAGTTACTTCCAGGGCTGGAGAGATGGCTCACTGGTTAAGACCACTTTTTGCTCTTGACCCCGCCAGGGTTGGTTCTCAGCGTTCACGTGAGAAAATTACAAAGTTCCAGGGGATCTGTCGCCCTCTTCTGACGGCCTTGGAAACTAGCCAGGTTCAAAGCGCACATAGATACCTGTAGGCAAAGTATTCACACAGATAAATTAAAAACTAAAGTGGAAAACAAGTATCCAGTAAGAACAGAATGGGTGAGTATGGCCTTCGTGAGGTGAAAGGAAACGAAGCAGCTGTAGTACACTCCATTATGCGAACCCCACAAACACACTGCAGGGAGAGAGCATTTAGGCTGCCAGGCCTGTCAGAACAGGTCTGTCTGCAATCCCAGCTACTTGGAGCTTGAGGTAGGAGAATGGCAAGTTTACCTGCCTGGGCTATAGTGTGGTTCAAAGCCCTGTCTTAACAATGAAAACAAAATGGGTGGGGGCTGTCTTAGGGTTTTACTGCTGTGAACAGACACCATGACCAAGGCAGTTCTTATAAGAACAACATTTAATTGGGGCTGGCTTACAGATTCAGAGGTTCAGTCCATTATCATCAAGGCAGGAACATGGCAGCATCCAGGCAGGCATGGTGCAGGAGGAGCTGAAAGCTCTACATCATCATCTGAAGGCTGGTAGTGGAAGACTCACTTCCAGGCAGAAAGGATAAGGGTCTTAAAGCCCACACCCACAGTGACACACCTACTCTAACAAGGCCACACCTACTCCAATAGGGCCACACCTTCTAATAGTGCCACTCCTTTGGCTGAGCATATACAAACAATACCATTCCATTTCCTGGTGGCCCCTATAGGCTTGTTCACAAATATGAGTCTATGAGGGCCATATCCAAAAATAGCATAATAAAATAGTTCAACTTCCAAAGCCCCCATAATCTATAAGAGTCTCAATGATATTAAAAATCAAAACTTCAAGGTCTCTTCTGAGATTCATCCAATCCCTTAACTGTAATCCCTAAAGCAAGACAGGCAACCAGCTGGACAAAGTCCAAATCCTACATGTCCATGTCTGATGTCAAAGTGGTCTTTATTCTACAATTTCTTTTTCATCTTTGTTGACTGCAACAAACTGTTGACTGCTCTGGTTCCAATCCCTGTTAACAACTTTCCTCAGCAGATAGCCCACAGCTCTGGCATCTTGAATATATTGGGATCTCCAATGTTACAGCTTCTTGTTTCAGTGTCTGGGATCCACACGTGATCTTCTGGGCTCCTCCAAAGGGCTGTTGTCACTTTTCTAGCTCTGCCCTCTGGAGGACTCTAAGGTCAGGTTGATCCATTCCACTGCTGCTGCTGTTCTTGGTGATCAGCCCATGGTACTGGCGTCTCCAGTTTGCTGGAGTCTTCTGCTGCAATTAGGTTTCACCAATAGCTTTTCATAGGCTCTCTTCATGGTGCCAAGCCTCAACTCCTTTGCATGACCCCTTCATTCCTGGGCAGTCAACTGCAACTGAGGCTGCACCTTCACCAATGACCTTCCCTGGCCTCTCACAGTGCCAAGCCTCAGCTGCTCTTCATGATCCCTTCATGTCTTTAAAACCAATACCACCTGGGTGACTCTTATTAAGTATTACCAAGTTCAGTTGCAGCATGAGGTACAACCTTGACTCTCTCTGGAACACAGCTTCTGTGTGCTCTCAGAAAAACACTTCCCAGGAGATATCTCAGTGATTCTGGTCTCTTCTTAATCACTGATAATTCCTTAGCTCCAGCCAACCAGCATCAGTTGTCCCAGTAGTCCCTTCTATTTTTCACTCTAAAGCCAGAGCCAAATGGCTGAAGCTACCATGTTCTGCTACTTTCTGGGGCTGGACCATGGCCCCCCTTATTCTATCACAGCTTTCTGTTTTCTGACTCCTGCTCTGCCTAAGCTTGGCTTTCCTGGAACTTGCTCTGTAGATTGACCTTGAACTCAGAGATCTGTAGGCCTGTCTTCTAAATACTGGATTAAAGGTGTAGTTCACCAAGCCTGGATTTAAATTCTTCTTCACTTAGAGCCTCCTCTGTACCAGGCTGGCCTTGAACTCAGAGATCTGCTTGGCTTTATCTCCTGGAATTAAAAGTGTGTACCTCCATCTAAATTTAAATTTAGATTAATCTAAATTTAGCTGGGTAGGATCTTGCCCCAAAGTGCCACTCCCTTAATCTGCTATCTTCTAGAACACAGGATTCAGCTCCATTTCACTTCCTGGTGCCCCTTTAATACTTGAGTTATATATTTTTCCTTTCTAAGCTTGCTGTGTTTGTTCAAGACTCTCTTCATGAGACTTAATTAGAGAACAAAGTCTCTGCTGGGTATTTCTGAGACTTCCTTTGTCAATGCAATTAATCTGAGTCTCTTCATCTTAGCCTCAGGCAGACTCTTCAGTCAAAGGCAAAAAGCCACCAAGTTCTTCACCAAAATACTACAAAAACAGTCTGTAGGTCACATATTGAAATTCTCCACTGAGACCTCTTGGAACAGGTTTGCACAATTCAAATCACTCTTAGTAACAAAGTCCTGTATTCCTACTAGGATAGCCCATTAAGCCTCATTTAGAGCATTCCACAGCTTTACAAATCTAAAGTCCCCAAATCCACATTCTTCCAAACAAAAACATAGTCAGGCCTATCTCAGCAATACCCCAGTCCCTGGTACCAACTTCTTAGGGTTTTACTGCTGTAAATAGGCACCATGACCAGGGCAACTCTTATAAGGACAACATTTAATTTACAGAGGTTCAGTCCATTATCATCAAGGTGGGAACATGGCAGCATCCATGCAGGCATGCTGCAGGGAGCTGAGAGTTCTACATATTCATCTGAAGGCTGGTAGTGGAAGACTTGCTTCCAGGCAGCTAGGGTAAGGGTCTTAGAGCCTACACCCACAGTGACACACCTACTCCAATAAGGCCACACTCCTTCCAACAGTGCCACACCTTCTAATAGTGCCATCCCTGGGCCAAGCATATACAAACCATAACAGGGGCTATAACTCAGTGGCTAGGATGGCTGCTTATCGTGTGTCGGATTCAATATTCTGTACTATACTCCCCCTCCAAAAAAAAAAAAAAATCTGAAAAAGAAGAGAAGAAACAACCACCAGACACAAAAGCATTTTTACTGTGATTCCAGTTGTTTGAGGGTGAGCAGGCAAGTCACTACAGGGTTTAAGAGGTAAGAGTGGTGGTTATTTTGGGTAAGCAAACTATTGAATATGAGGGAGCATGGGGGGGGGGGTTGTGGGCCGTGATGCAGTTAGTCATGGAGATTACATGTGTGTTAACTTTCTGATAGTTTTATAGACTATATAACTATGTCTTAAGCTTTTTATGTATGTATGCATGTATGTATGTGTGTATTTTAAAACCTTGACAATTTCAATCCATTCATATGACAACTTAATATTGAATATGTCTTATGCTAATGTTTTATTCAAAAAGTAGAAAAGAAAATTAGGTCTCCTGGTTTCAACATATATAAATGAAAAAGGAGACTGAGGATGTAACTCAGTGGTAGTGTGAATGCTTATTATTTATGAGACCATGAGTTCAATTCCCCAGCACTACACAAAGAAACACACACACAATTAAATTTTATGATGTTTTAGCTCAAGTTAGAAGTTTAGGTACAATGAGAAAGAGCACAAATGCTTGGAGTTAGAGAGTTTGTGTTTGTAGCAAACATTATCACTTGCCCGAAATACTTCTTTCTTGATTTCTTCCACAAACAAGGTAAGATTCACCCAAGTTACATAGAGGCTTTTTGAGTAATCTTTACCAAAAAGTTGTGAATGTAATTCATGTATACATATGTTAAAGAGGACAGATGAAAAAATGAGTTCAGCAGATAATTGGCTACGCACATACATACACACCTATATATACATACATGCACACACACGTATATACACACATGCTCACACACATACACACTCACACATGCTCACACATATACATACACACATATACACACATATATACACATACACATACAGACATACACACATACACACTCACACATACACAACATGCACACATATATACACACATAACTTACACATACATACACACTCACACATATATACATACTCATACACATATATACACACATACACACACACAAAGACTGGATAATCTAGGATTGTGTCTGACGTTAGAAGTTAATTAGATGGGTTAAAAAGGAAACAAGCCAGACTGCACACATCAGAAGTATGGATGAAAAATCCCGGAAACAGGTTGTGTTGGTTAGGGTTTTTGTCAACTTAATGGAGACTGGAGTTGTCTGAGAAGAGGGGATATCATTTAAGAAAATGACCCTGTCTAATTGGGCTGTAGACAAGCCTGTGCAACATATTCTTAATGGATGATTGTTGTGGAAGGGACAAACTCACTGTGGGCAGTGCTAACCCTAGGAAGGTGTGTGAGCCAGAGAGGAGCAAACCAGTAACCAATATCCATCCTTGACTTAGCTCTACCTTGAGTTCCTACCTCGACTTCCATCAGTAGACTGTGGCCTGGGACATATAAGCCAAATAAACCTTTTCTTCCTCAAATTGCTTTCAGTCATGGTCTTTATCATAGCAACAGAAAGGAAACCAAGACCCAGATTAACTGAATGTGTCCATACTGGATCACAGTGAGACCAAGATCCAGTAGAGCAAAAGTGTGCCAGACACAGACAAAGGTTCTGAGGTCTATGAAGCTGGAACCCTGGATGAAGAGTGAAGAGAGAAGACTTAAGGAAAAGAAAAGCCAAGATTTTCTTGTAGTTGATGAAAACTGACTCACTGAACCAACATGAGGAAAAGTTTGAACACAGTTAGAGAAGATTGGCAGCCGACTTCCACACAAAGCTTATGGAGCTGGGAGACAGTGGGATGACATCTTTAGATTACTGAAAGAATAAGCAAATAAAAAAGAATTAAAAAGCCTATCTGGAAGTCATCTTCCAATCAGAAATGCCCTTCACAACTGGAAAGGAAGTAAGGATGCTGTAGGCCAAAGCTACAAGCAACGCTGAAGGACTTGATCAGTGTCAGAATTGTGCTCTGTAGGATCCTGAGGAAAAGGCTTCACTGAAGAAAAGTGACCCAAGTGAAAGGACTAAGGACAGGATGAAGATGAGAAATGTAACCCTATGAATGAAAATGATATTTTGTGGCATTTACAACTCCCATCAAGGCAAAACATGGAGGGAGTGCAGAGCCAGGATGACAATACATACTGTGTGGTAAATGTGCTGCCTTGGTGTGGTAACAATGCTAGACGTCTGCTGGTCACTTTGTATATTGTATTCAATTGAGCAACCCGCAAAAGGATAAAATGTTGAAACTTAAAAGCTCTAGTTGAAACAACAAATATCCCATCTATCCAAAAGGTAGGGAAATCAAGAGGCCACTCAGATGGCTCAGTGGGTAAAGACACCAGCCTGGGGAATCTGAGTTCTGTCAGCAGACACCACATGATTATAAAGGGAATGGGCTGCAGATAACTGGTGAGCTGCACAGCAAGACAACCCCCTCCCCAGTCATACATACACAATTTTTTTTTTAAAAGGACACAGTAGTCAGGAGTGAATGAGACCCCTGGAAAAGTAAGGGTTTCCTTTACTCTGTAAGTGCTCTGAATATTCCATTAAAATGTTATTGGACTGGACTAGATGACGCCTGGCTATGTAGTGCTCATTTACCAGAAAACTTTTGCTATAGGACAAGAATGTTCAGACTGATAATGAATGCATATAAATATGGACAGAAAGAGCTGCGATGTGACAAAGTCAGTATCAGGTAAATTAAAGCGAAGTGTATTAAGAGGGCAGGAGGTGTTTAGGATCTGCGATCTGGTTCAACGGGGAAAAGGCAGTGTTCTGAGTGTGCACCTGACACATCAGGCAACAGAAGTAAAGGGAGATAATCGGTGAGACAGAGAAAGGAAAGAAGGTAAGAGTGTATGTTGGAATGAGACACCTTGGTGTTTCTCTTTCATAGGTGTTTTTACATAGAGTACCTGCAGAAGATGTCACCTGTTCAAACTCACAGGGCCATGGGCCTGTTGCTCTGTAGGCCAACTCTGTAAGATAAATGCAACAGATATTATACATTGAAATCAAATAGGTTGAATTATCTGAACAGTAAGTAAACTTAAAGGAACTTCAGAGACAGATGAGCATGCTATCTTCAAACATTTGGAAATGAGGCCATGTGATTTTAACATTACTTCTCTTACTCTTGTTCTCTGATGCCGTGACAGAATACCACAAACTGGCCAATTTATAAAAGAAAAGCATTGATTTCACATCGTCGTGAAAGCTAAGAAATCCACAGTAGCATCTGCAGAGGCGCTTGCCCTGTAGCAGAGGGTATTGCATGGGAGATGCAGTGGGGAACACGGAGCTTGCTTAGATGGTAGTGATTAACCTGCTCTGTGATGACCTCATTAGCCTGTTTATCAGAGCAAAGCCTCTTGGCCTGATCTCTTCATTGGACCCCACCTCTTAACACTCCTTAGCAATACTGCAGAATAGCAACATAAACGTGGAAACTTCCAACCACACTGTTACAAGTGGGTCAGATAAGAAATCACAATGAAAATGAGGAAACCTTTGGCCTGAATGGTAATGAAGGCATTATACTGGGCTGGTGAGATGAGTCAATGGATCAATCAATCATGTGTGCAGACACCTGGCAGTCTAACGTGGATCCTCAGTTCTCATGGGGCTTCAGGAGAAAACGAGTTCTCAAGAGTTGCTTTCCGACATCCACATGTACATGGTGACATGTGCATATCTGCATTCAATGATTCATTAGTTAGAAAAACATAAACATTGAAAACTGGACACCACTGTTATACCAAGGTCAGCCAAAAGTCTGTGAACTCCTGGCTCCTATTCCAATGCTAGAAAATGAAAAGTAAATTGAATTCAAAGAATATGGGAAGAAGGGGGGGAGAGCTAACAGCAGAAGTTAACGGCAAGACCAAAACAAATGAACAAAAAATCCCACATCGTCCAGTGCTTCTAATCAACCAAAGCTGCTAAAAACAAAACAGAATATCCTCATGCTGAACTGAATGGTAATCCTGGAGGTCAACTCATCTCACGTAGAGGTTATGTTTTGTAGACCAACACACATACACACGTACAGAAAAAAAGGGGAGAGAAATATTGTGGTGCATCTTAAAAACACAGAAAATGAGGAATAAAAAGGAAAAAATATTTGTTTAGGAACGCCCACGAAGTCTGTGGAGCCATGACAGGCTTGATGTAAAAACCAAGTCTCCCTAATGATGAAAAACAATCTTCCTAAAGAAGGGACAGAGGTGCTTGCTGTCATGTCTGCTACCTAGCATTAGAACTTAGGTGCTAGCCAGTGCCAGTAGGGGAAAATAAAAAGACGTTAGGATTGCAAAAGCTAAAACTCACCTGCAGGTGCCTTAGCATGAGGCATTGGAACTACCAGAGATTCTGAGAGAATTATCAAGACTGTTGAATATAAAAGGTCAGTATAGGAAGATCAATGATGATTATGTCTGTAACGAAGAACACATAGAAAACAAAAGTTAACTGTAAGCAGCAAATTCCTCAGAAGTCCAAAATGACTGGAAGGTGTTCACATCATTTGCTAATGACAGAGTCAGAATGGTGGTCACTCTTACTGGGGATCTGCCAAGTGAGAGCGCTCGTGAGGAGCTTGTCCTGAGAATGACCTGAGTGGCGATCTCAGGGTTCCTTGAGTCAAACTTCAAAATACACATTTAAGATGTGGACTCAGAGGCTGG
This sequence comes from Mastomys natalensis, assembly GCA_021653895.1. Classification (NCBI taxonomy): domain Eukaryota; kingdom Metazoa; phylum Chordata; class Mammalia; order Rodentia; family Muridae; genus Mastomys; species Mastomys natalensis. The sequence continues at coordinate 688,958 of JAJTUV010000343.1, forward strand.
AGAGATGGCTCAGTAGTTAGGAGCACTGACTGCTCTTCCAGAGGTCCTGAGTTCAATTCCCAGCAACCACATGGTGGCTCACAACCATCTGTAATGGGATCTGATGCCCTCTTCTGGTGTGTCTGAAGATAGCAATAGTGTACTCATATACATAAAATAAATAAATCTTAAGATATGGACTCAGTCCTACATCACCCTGAGTTCGCAGCTCCTGAGAGTGTGCCGCTTACCGTTGCTGTTCCCAGGGACTCAGCACAAGTTCTACAGCTTTAGATGTTGGTTAATTGAACTTCTTTTAAATACTGTAGTTCTCAACTCCACCTATCTCACACATTCAACAGCCTTTACAGCAGAACAGTGACTCCATTCTGCTTGTGCGTGTCACCGTGCAGGCTCATTCTGAGCAGCTGGAGGATATAGTCTTCAATAAACTCGAAATATAGAGTACACATTCTTCTCTTTGTCTCACAGGTTGTCTCAGGAGGCCTCCTAACACCTTAGATCAGAGTTAACTGATGACCCTTCTGAAATGTGGGTCAGGTGACAGGTGTGCATGTAAGATTTCTGACATGTTTCCTCTACACAAAAGAATTAAATGTTGCTTTTCCTCTTCCATTGATTTTTGAGTGGTTTATGGACAGTTTTCCTTGGTTTCATCAGTTTAAGTCTCTCCGATTAGAAAATAGTTTAATTCGTTTGATGTCTGTGTGAGAAGTGAATCTCTTTAACTTTGGACTCCAGGAAAAGCAGCCTTTGGAATGTGAAGAGTAAACTTCAATGCTTTATTAGGAAAGAATGACCTGAACAAACAGAAAGGTATCCTTAACCCGGTCAGCTTCAGGACTAAGCTGGCATGTAGCTAGTGTAAGCAGAGGGATGGTGGATTTCAAACCCAGGTCTTGCATCTGAGGGCTGTATAATTGTTACTAACTGGCCCAGGAAGATGTACAAGGGTGGCGTGAATGACTAATCTGAAAGAAGCTGTAATGTTGCTGAGGGATTGTTGTCTTCCAGCAAGGCACAAAGACTTTCAGAGCTTGATTCCTTTATATCCCACACCATAGAAAATCCACAGGAACATTTACATCTCCTTTTATGAGATAAGATGTGCAAACCAATCTTATACATAGGCATACATGAGAAATCCCGAGTGAATGCCGTAGTATCGGAGTCTAGCAGCCTGCTTTAAAAATATGAGGACAACTCGACATCAGACAAGTCACTTAGCATAATCCACTGAAGCAGGTTGAGGAAGACACAGTATTTCCATCTCTCAGATCCTGTAACAACCTCCTGGAACATGGCACACCCTGTTAGGAAGCTAGGATTGAAGGTAGCCTGGCTAATTTTATCAGTGATTGGATGTAATCTTTATATATTATATTTTTAATATGTATGGACGTTTTACATGAATGTGGAATGATCCATGTGAGGGAGTTACTGAAGGACACACTAATTAAATCAACTAGAAGCATATGAATCCTTTTTTTGTAAGCAGTGACCAACAGTCAGCTCATTTCTCAGAATCTCTTGGTGCAGAAGCTTAAGGGTACAGCATTTTTCAAGACAAAACCCACAATTACATCAGTTTTTTTTTTTTTAAAGGATCAGAACAACATCTGTATTTTTGCAGAGCTTGATGGTATCTCTCAGGCACTACGTGACAATTATCTCTGATTTACACTTGCACTTGCTTATTTCAGCTTATGTTTCAGCCGGCACAGACATCAGCTGTTCCGGTTAATACATTTGGACATGGTCAGGATATGGACATTCTCACCAAAAGCACTGCATGGTGGCTGTGGCTACTGGGATGGAAGGTCAAGGAACATCTGGAAATAAAGTCAGGAAAAAATGGCATCACCTTAGCTGTTTCACACATACGTGCATGCTGTGCTATCAGGTGCCAGAAGAGGGTGTGGTTATGAACCACTATGTGGGTGCTGGGAATTGAACCCAGATCTAGAAGAGCATCCAGTGTTCTTAACTACTGAGCCATCTCCCCAGCCCTAGACATACATAGTCTTTTAAATTTGAGAATGGGATGGTGGTGAGGCTCTGGATTAAATCCCTACTGAGGGAGGGGTGAGGGTCAACTCTCAGTACAACATGAGACGGAAGGGAATGGGTGGGAAATATTACAGTAAAAAAAGTAAATTGTCTGCACATAATATGACTGTGTGGAAAAACCCAAATGAGCCAGCTGGCAGACGGTCTCGATCTGAGAGAACAAATGTAGTGGGCACAGGGTGTGGGGCCCATGGATTTGTTTCCAAAGCTTGGCTTCTTCCAGTAGCATCGTTTATTTAGATTTCTAAAAATCCCCAAAGGAGAGGTATCAAAATGCATGTAATTGTACAGTTAAGGAACTTTTACCTAATCTTTCAGTGAGAAATTATTAGTCTACAGTTATATTTGCAGTATAACAATGTGCTTTTTAAAAAGGCAGGTCCTATGAGAAGAATTAATAATTGTATGCCTTCCAGGTAGTGAAAATTCTCAATTTAAAAATATTTTCTTTCTTTCTCTTTTCTTTTTTTTTCTTTTCTTTCTTTCTTTCTTTCTTTTTTTTTTTTTTTTTTTTTTTGATAACCCACTAAGTTCAATTAATGTTGCTCATATGTACATGGAAGACATTGTAACTGTTACAGTTCTGAGAGAAAAGGCATCCTGGCAGTCAGAAGCCAAGGAATACCACAGAGTCAAACTACACACACACAAACCTCACACAAGAGATTTTTTGGGAGAGGGCATAGGGTAGCTGCCTCTGAGAAGCAGCAGGCAACTGAGCAGAGGCAGGCTTTATATGGGGTTTCTGCAGGTGAGGGGCTTCCCAGGGAGGCTTGGGATTGGTGGAGTTATGACCTGATCAGGGATTGATGGTTTGTTTGTTGTTGTTCATTCATTCATTTTTTGGCGTTTTGAGCTCAGGGATTGGTGGATTGTTTTGTTTTTTGAGCTCAGGGGTTAGTGAAATTTTTGAGCTCAGGAATGGGTGAGATTTTTGAGCTCAGGGATTGGTGGATTTTTGAAACTCAGGATTGTGGAATTTTTGACTCGGATTAGTGAGTTTTTTGAGCTCAGGGATTGGTGGATTTTTGAGCTAGGGATTGGTGGGATTTTTGAGCTAGGGATTGGTGGATTTTGGTAGGTTTTCAATCCCACATGTGGGCTCAGACCTTTTGCCCTATATTCCCCTCTTTTTTTGTTTATCATTGATCAACAGCCAGGGGTTGGGAAAGCATTATCATTAGACTTCTTCTGCTGACTGGGGCCGTGAAGTCCTTGGATCTAACTTGACCTCCAACATCAGAATATGATTGGGAGGTGTAGGCTTCTGGCTCTGTAGCTGGGGGCTACTAATCCTGTCACAGCAACTGATTAAAATTCTGTTTAGAAATCTTTGGGTCTGTTGTTTAAGAAATCTAGAAATTTATAAGGCAGAGTGTGGCTACCAGGATTAAGGAAAGGAGAAGGGCAAACTAAGACAGTTAGCATCCAGTTTCATATTGGACTGTCAGTGATCCATGGGCCGAAACATCAAGCTGTTTCCTACATTTGTTTTGGAGATCTTCCTGGAGTTGTCCAATCTTGTCTTTGACTAGACCAGATTGTGTAACACAGAAGCAACTTCCTCCCTGAGGAAGAGACGAAGATGACCTCTCTCTGCAGTTAGTAAATCTAATCCTTGCTTGATTTTGTAGCACTAGGGCAGCCAGTGAGTCTCTTTGGCTCTGGAGAGTAAGGACAGTATGGGACACTCACTGGATGACCTCAGAAGAAAGCCTATAGTAAATAGCTAAAGATGTAGTTAGTCCCCACCCACTGCTCAGGTGGTTATACCCAGGACTGTGAGAAAGGATAGAACCTAAACCGCCCATTTGTCTTGCCAATCTACTATAAGCCCTGTGATAGGAACTGGCAAGGGTTCTTCACTGGGTACCACCCCTAGTTTTTGAAAAAGGTACAGCAGAGCATAAGACCACCGAGCAGGTAGCATTGTAAACTTGAGTGCTGCAAAGATCAAGGCATTGTGAACATTCAGACATAAAAGGCAGAATTAGTGAGTCTAGTAGTCCAAAGGGTGTGGCTACAGATGGTCTGACCCGGGAGAAGACACACAACCAGAATTCCAAAGCAGCCAGGAACCGTGCTGTTAGGTAGCTGGTGTGTGGAAGTTAAAGTCTGAAATGAGAGATAGAATGACCATGAGGGCAGAGAGGAGGGATGAGTATCATCTAGGATGTATAATGCTTAGGGAAGTCAGGATCTTCGAGGAGTGTTAAAGCACGTCTTCTATCCTGTCTACATCCAGGAATTAAGAGAGTAGGGTGTATACTCTGTGTTTTGGTCAGGCTTGATGGACAGCCATGACAAATGCTTTCCCATGACTCCTATCTCCCACCCAGGTACCATGTTCAGACTTCATAGCCAGAAGGAGCTTTGTCAGGGAATAGGAAGGACAGAAAGATGGTTTGGAGTGGAGGTAAGAGATAGTTGGACCTAGAGAATCTCCTTCCATTTCCCCTATGGCTGCAGCATTTGTGAAAGTCTCAAATAATAATGGGATCTAGGTGCCAATAGGTGGCCATTTGGATCAGTTATCTAAGGGTCTTGAGGCCAGTTTTGAATGCAAAGGTGAACAAGTGTAGAGCCCTTCAGGTTGGGTGCCAGGTATGGAGGCTAGGTTTTCTAAAAGGTATCCTTAGGGGGAATGAGAGGGGTAGGGGAGAAAAATGTCACTGCAACCTGTAAATGTCATGAAGTTGGGAAGGATATTTCTGTAGCTGGAATGGGGAGATGTCGGTGGATATGATCATAGTCTACTGTATATATGTATAGATTCTCAAGAATAGAGGAAAATGTTGTTTAAAAAAATACTTGGGGTTGGAGAGATGACTCAGAGGTTAAGAGCACTGGTTACACTCATAGATATCTAGGTTGGATTTCCAAAACCCATAGGCAGCCCACAACCATCTGTAACTCTAGTTTCAGGAGATTTATGCCCTCTTCTAGCCTCAGAGGGCACCAGGCATGCATGTGATGCACTGATTTACATGAAGGAAAATCACCTATACACATATACAAAAAATTTAAAAATGACTTGCTTATGAGTTTTGTCAGTGAGCCTTCTCAGTCTGTATGTACATGGTCAAAGATGGAAATATAAGGTCTCATTGTGGATGGTAACTAACATAACATTTTCACTTGATTTTGATGTTGAGAGAGCCATGAACCATAAAAGAAATATTCTCTCTATACCAAAGAATTCCATAATAGACCTGCATTACCAGAGACAAGAGTGAGCAAGTGAGTGTTATATGGGAAGACTTTTCCTGGGAGATGTACACACACACACACACACACACACACACACACACACACACACTTCTCACCCCAGATCCCAGATAGGTAGCCCATGTTAGACCAAAACACAGACACTGACAAAGTCCATATTGTTGAACCAGTGAGTTTTATTGTGGTTACTTACAGGAATGTGGGCAAGGGGTTACTTACAGGAAGCAGAAATGACTCAAAGACAGGTCCTGTTAGTTTTTTCTTTTGTCCAATTTTCTTGGTGTGTGGCATGTGTGTATGCGAAAGGACCAGTGTCTGTACAAGACATCCTAAGACCAAATTCTCAGCATAAGGAGATTTATCTGCTTCACAGGGACAAAGGGACAAAGATGGAATCTAGACAAGGAAGAAGAAAAAAGGGGCAAGGGAGAGGAGGAAGGGGACATAAGGCCCCTCTGGATAGAGAGGAGACAGCAGACATGGCCCATAGGCAAATGGCAGTTCACAAAAGTATCAGGGAAAACCCCATGTATTTAATTTGAATTGGGCATGTAGTTAGTCGAGCCAAAGGGGGCTTCTGATTGCTGGCCTTCAATACTTTGACGGCTGGACCTTGATAGTCAGTCTCAGAAGGAGGAAGTGGTCAAATAAGGGAAGGGATCTTGGAGGTAGCTTTAAGAATGTAATCTAACAGATTTTAGCAAGGCAGAGGGAATGGGGGAAGAGCCATGCTCACATGCTTGGGTCTGGTGGAGCCCTTCCTTAGGGATATGTTCATGTGTGTGTGCAGTGGAGGTGGATGTGAGCGTGGAGGCCAAACCTTGGTGTCAGCTGTTTTCCTCACATGCTGGCCACTTTATTTTGAGGCAAGATATTTCCTGAATCCAGGTGTCCATGACTGAGGACCAACAAGCTCTGCTTTACCTCCGAAGTGCTGTGACTGCAGGCATGTTCCAGTACACCTGCCCTTTTCCTTTTTACTTCAGTGCTGGGATCCAAGCTGGTCTTTATGCTTGTATGGCAACCACCTCACTGACAGAGCTGTCTCAAGCCCCTTTTTTAAAGTGTGGATTTCTTAGTGTGCTTCCCATGAAATGTATTTAAGGTTTCCCTTTAAAAAATACCTAATTATGCAGCATGGCTTTCTCTGGTACAAAATAATTGAGTCTAGAAGTGGTTTCCATTTTAAAGGCCCTCTTTCTCTTTTTAAGTTGAGTATCTTCCACCTCTAATTTAAAAATCCAAAGTCTGAAATACCCTCAAACCTGAAGCTCAGTTTTGAAAGCAGTTTAGATTTGGATTATAGGGTTAAGGAAACACTTGATTTATTATTGGACATAGCGCTAGTGTGCTTAAAGGAACAGTCTATGTTAGTTTGTTTTTCTTGATGCATTCTGTGGTCTAATTAAATTTGCTTCTGTTTTCCTGAAAGAAACTCTGTAACTTATACCCATTTAACAGTGAACTGTACATATGCACACTGGGAAGAGTTTCTTCAGATTTGTCTGTGTGCTTATTTTCTAACTTATGTTTTTAACCGCTGGAAATAATGTATTTTAAAATGTAGTCATTTGTATTTCTCCTGTCTACCAGCCCCAGATGACAGCTCATTATTGCTGCTGCGAGCTGAGTTATATTAACCATGAAGAACTATGAGCAAGCCCTGCAGGATGCTGATACAGTTTGTCAGAGGGAACCTCTCCTGACCAAGGTGATTGATGCCTGTCAATTGGCTTTGGTAATGATCTGACTGATAAAGGTTGTAGGGTGTGTGTGTGTGTGTGTTTGTACATGTTTGTGAGTGCATGTGTCTGTGAATGAGTGTGTGAGTATGTGTGTACATGTGGGATTGTGGGTGTATGAGTGGTGTGTGTGCATGTGTGTGCATGTATGTATGTTTGTGGCTATGCATGCATGTGAGTCATGTGTGTGTGTTTGAATAAGTAAGTGTGAATGTGAGTATGTGTGTGCATGTGTGATTATTAGTGTATGTCTCTGTGTGTGTATGGTGTGTACATAGTATATGTATGTAACTGTGTAGGTACAGATAGAGGCCAGAGACATTGGGATGTCTGCTTCATTGCTTCTCCATCTTGATTCAGGGACTCTCACTGAGCCTCGAGCTCACTCATTAGATAGACTGACTGGTCAGCACCACCTAGGGTCCTCCTTTCCCCGCCTCCCAAGATGCCACCCTCCCAGCTGTTTTTACATGGATAGTAGGATCAGAACTCAAGCGAGGTTATGGTATTTTTATTCATAAGTTATCATGATTGTGATGAGGCACTGAAGATAGTGCATATCTTCTCTATTTTATAGTAGCTGATTTAGCAATTATTTCATACTAAATCTAATTTACCAGACCAAGTTTATCCATGATTCAGTTAATGCTTAAATAGCAATGTGCTTTAACTCTTGCTATTTTTTGCTAATGTGCTTTACTCTATATACTATTTAGCTCATAGTATGTAGTCAGCACAGTCTCAAAATCTTTGTTCAAAATGTCCTAAGAACAGACGAATTTGGGAATTTTGAATACTTTCATATTTTGAGGATAGTGTCATATATAATGATATAACTCAAGGAGAAGACAATTATAAGCATGTACTTTATGCTTTATATACAGCTTGTAAAAGTAATTAAAACTTTTATACAGCTTCATACAGTATTTTTAAAATTTTGGCATGAAACAAAGCTTTATGTCTTGGAACTTCTGCTGGTGACATAAGCCAGCACTGAAGGTGCCTTGCATTTGGGGAAATTTCCAGTTTCACAGTTTGGGTTAGAAATGTCTATCCTGTAATAAATAAGTTCAAAAGTTACATGAAATTAAATCCAAAGAACTGAAGGAAAATAATGATAGCTTTTGAATAACAGCAAACCCAACAGGGAAACTGACCTCAAAATGACAGTTGAAAGTTACCAAGTTGGTGAAGAAGTGAATAGCACATTGTACACAGGTGACAACAGGACAGTTACAGAGAAAGTGAAAACCCAATCTAAGTAACAGAAAAGAAAGAATCAGTTCTGTGGGATTATAAAGTGGTAGAATGAATGTTCAGTTGGAATCCTGGCAGGAGAAGAGAGAAATAGAGAAAAGGAAAATTGGAAATATATTGGCTTTCAAATTTAGTGAGAAACATCATTTCTGTTTCACGAGATGAACAAGAAACCACTCAAAATAAACTCAAATCACAGTTAGTCTGCTGTTTAAGCCAGAATTATTAAGAGTCTTGAATGTAGCAAGAGGCATGGCCTGTGGGGAAACAGCAAGACGGATGGTTGACGTCTCATGAGGAATCACAGAAGCTAATCAGCATGGGACAGCATATTCAAAGTGGGAGGGAATGCATCAATGTGCCTGCAAAGCAACACCCATGAAGTGGCATCTACTAGAAATTACACTAAATGTGAAGACATGGGAAGATTTAGATGGCTTATAAATGTAGTTTGAAAACACAAAGTATGCAAAATTAAATGGCCATATGATCTCAAAGCATATCAGAAGACACTAAAGGAATATTTGAGACACACAGGGAAACTTCATCTCAACCTAATTGGCACTTGTAGAACAATGCATTTAACTATATAGCATATATATGCCTGTTGGATCCAGTGTGCACAGAACATATCAAGATTCAAAATATTGAACTCTTCAAAGATGGTTCTCTCAAAACAACTAAAAATTAGAATTAACAGGAGCAACAAAAAGCTAGAATCTTTGTGTATCTGCAACTTGTTTCTTAAAACAATCCTTTGGACAGAGAAGAAATCAAAAGGGAACTATCCAACTTTTAAATTAGTGATTAAAAATACATTATACACTTAGCTTTTTAGATGTAGTTAAAAGCCATTCTTAGAGGAAAATTTATGTTATTAATCATCTTCTGTTGAAGGAGGAAAGGTCACAAATCTAGTCTCTTAACTTACAAAACTATATCAAAAAGAGCCAAATTAAAACAAAAGTGTGGGGTTGGAGATGTCTTGGTGGGTAGGAATGCATCCTGCTCTCCCAGGAGTCTTGAATTTGGCCACAATGATGGTTCACAAACTGCCTCCGATTCTAGCTCCAGAGCATCCAACATCCCTCTCCAGTATCTTCAGAAACCTGCACACATATGGCATATAAACATAGTCACATGCAGACACATAAATAGAAATAAATCTTTTAAACCAAGATGACAAAAGAAAGGAAATAAATGCAGATTGATAGTCAACAAATAGAACCAGAAAACAGACATTATAAAAACAAGAATTTGATGAGTTGGTCTTTGTCAAACTTTTGAAACTCCTTATCTTCAAAAGATATTGGTGTAGAGAAGAAAGGGTAAACGCACATTAGGGACATATAAGCTGCAGGATAAAGAGGAATTCTGCTCCGCTTATAAGAGGTGATCCTACCAATTCAGTAATAATTCACACAACCAGTTAAATGGTTAAGGAATTTGAGAAGGTATTTTACTGAAAAAGATAGGAGAATATCAAATAAATGCCAAAAAGTTGCACCACTCTTAGGCCCACATCTGTAGCATACATACATGTACACATCTAAAAATTGGTAAATGTTAAGATATATAAATCATAACTGTTTTACTTATTATAGTTTATATTTGACATAAATATAAACTGATATCTTGTTCAAGATTAGCTATTCAAGAATTTTTATAAATTATGTGAATTCAAATTAAGTTGACAGATTCCTTTTTTCTTTCTTAGCATATCCTTTAGTACTTCTTTGGGCACAAATATCAGTTACAGGCATCCCTGCATTCTGGTTGCAGATGTATTTATTAAATAGTGAAACTTGCCAGTTATCAAGACAGGAAGATACAAGATACACACATCTACCTAATCAAATTGCTCTAACACATTTTCCAGGGCTGTTGTAACCAGATGTATATAACCTTGCTGTGTTTAAAAATCTATTCTTTGTCTTTGGATAAACCCAGGGGCACCATATAAAAGCCCAGATACTTTCTGGATTGGGAAGAAATAAAGAAGTGTTAAAGGAATTTATCTACTGCCTTGCTTTAAATCCTGAGTGCAACTCGGCGAGGAAAGAAACACAGAAGGTATGCATTCTCATAACAACTTCCTCCTTTGGGTAACACATGTGACATGTGGCTTTGTGTCATGCTGGGAGCCCTTGCCCATAAGAGCAGCAAATGTGATTTCAAATACCCGTGACGGTATAATGAACAGCATAGTGATAATATGCACTGAGTTTGATAATTTCTAATTGAGTGTACAGCAGAGTGTCTGATGACAGTGCACACACACCCCAGTTGTGATAAGAGATTGGGTGTGAGGCCACCTTTCAATACAAGGCTGTGGAGACAGAGCTAGGAATTGTGAAGGACCCGGTAAGAGGCACTGTGACACATGTACAGTTCACTCCACAGACTCACCTGTGACGTGCAGCAAAGCCTTATCATCGTGGTGCACACATATATCATTGCATCATGCTTAAAGTATAATGTGAAATGCCTAGACAGTACTCATGACCTTTACATAGACTTTCCGGTGACTAGGGGCTTTTGTTTACCTTTCTCAGTGTTTCCTGTGTTAACATGGTTTTACTTAAGAGCTACCAATATGTCTACATTATAATTTCTGCTGACTAGTACATTTTATTTTGTGGTGCTTTAGAACACAAGTCAGTTTTCCCCTCTACACTTGTGAGAAACCGCTTTAGATTCTTAAGAACAGCTTTCTTTCTTTGGAATGTTTTCTCGCAGAAGAGGGTTTCAGTGGTCTCCTCCCTGTGAGCATTCTCGTTTACCCTCCAGCTTCATCATCTACACACGTTGAAGTTTTCCATCCCGTGTTCACGTCGGGAAATTTGCTTGCATCTTACCCATAAGACCACACCATCTGATCCTGTTAGAAATGTAGCCAGCTAAAATAAATAGGCATGATTAGTCGAAAGCAGAACTTCCTGGGAAGACGCTTTTCCTTCTTGTGCTGTTGGTTGGCATCTGCTGCTCAGTGCCTACTGCTCAGCCCTGCAGTCAGGTTTCTGGCCTCTGGGGCAACTTGTGTTAGTAATATCAAGTCACGGCTGAGTTCCTCCATCATACTGGCCATACCTACAGAGCTCCTTCTCTGAAAGTGTGTTTCCTCCCAGCTGACCCTCACCCCACTGTTGTGAGAGTCAGAGCAAGCTAAAATGAAACATAGGGTGCTCACGTCCCAGGGTTTTGTAGATTCTGGCCTGCCTGGTATATTGATTGTATACTTTCTAATTCTGTTACTGTGTTGAAACTTGGCATGTCTGTTTGGGGGTCTATCAACCAGCTTTTGTTTTATTGCCCTGAGTATCACAGAACCTTGGTATTCTGAAAAGAGCTTGCAAGTACTGGAAGAAATGAGTCAGGCTTTAAGCAGAAGCTAGAGGGTAGTGGGCTTGATCATTCCTGGTTTAACAGCTTTAATTACATTAATTGCTAACACCACTGCTTCTGCAATTGCTTTGACACAAGAAGGTAAGACAGCTACTTTTGTTAATCATTTAGCAAAAAAATGTTACTAATATGTTGAGTATTCAAGAGGATTTAGATAGGTGTTTGGAACAACAGATTGATGTTCTTTATCCTATTCAAATTATTGGAAGAAGGTTCAGAGTTTAAGAGTAAGAAGCTATTTCGAGTGTCATGCCAAATACCAATGGAGTTGTGTTAATTCTAAAATTTACAATGATAGTCATTATAATTAGGAAAAAGTTTAAAGACACTTGCAGGGTATTTGGCATAATTCTAACACCTCTCTGGTTGTTTTAATTTTGCATAGTGAGATTATGAATTTAAAGAATGCTGCTCTGCTAAGCTTTGATGCTGCAGATAATGCTGATAAAATTATCCATGGCCTGAGGTCAGTATTTCCATTTTGGTCAAGCTTCAAGAATGGCATCTATAGCTTGATCATGCTAGTCCTTTTTGTCCTGGAAATACTTTTATTCCTGCCCATCATGTTAAAGCTTGTCTTTAACAGCATCAACATGTTGGCAGCCAAAGTACATGTCTTGAAACTGAAAATGGACCTCCCCACCCCAGAGAGAGTTATTAATTTAACAGGCTGGCAAGTCAAGGACGGGTAAGATTCAGCACAGAGCCTTACCATCCTAAGACATAAGTGCATTGCTCTTGATAATTCATATTCCATGATGGGTAAGGAAGGCACTCTTGTCAGAATGATCTAAGACAGGCTCAGTCTTGTTTATGAAATAAAAAAGGGGGAGATGTGGAGAGCTTTTGGGGCTTCTTGGCAGGAATCTGATATTAGGCTAGAACAAAGAAGTAATTTCAGGCAGGAATCTAAATATTAGGCTAGAACAAAGAAGTAATTTCAGACAGGATTCTAAATTTTAGGCTAGAACAAGGAAGTAGGCTTCAGACATGAAAATGACTTTGGGCTAGGACAGGGAAGTAGGCTCAGATATTTTGGTCATCCTGATAAGCCCTTAGAAACAGTTATCACAGGAGTGAACATGGGACTTTATTTATTGCCTTGCTTGTCTTTGACTATTTGTGTTTATTGTCTTGCTTGTTCCTTGAGTATTTGCATCTATTGTATTGCTAGTTCCTCAACCTAGAACTGACCTAAATACTTGCATGTAATTGAAATAGTATAAAAGCAGATTGGGGGGGAAAAAAAAAGAATGTATAATCCTAAATAAATAAATAAATAATAAATGTTTATATTGATTCCCCCCCCCAAAAAAAAAGATGTGATGTTTCTTCCCTCCAGCATTCTCTGGCTGATGGACATGTGTTATCACAGAATTAATATTAGTTCACTGATATGCCTGAAATGCAGTCCTGCCCCCACAGCTCTGCTGAAGACATAGCAGAGCCACATGGTGACTCTGACATCCTGGTTGACGCTGCATTTCTTGCAATTACAAAGGCTATTTACCACTATGTTCTCAATGCAGCATAAAGAGAGAGAGAGAGAGAGAGAGAGAGAGAGAGAGAGAGAGAGAGGAGAAAGAGGAGAGAGAGAGAAGAGAAAGAGAGGGGTAGGTAGGTTTAAAAAACAAAGGTTGTCTATGTTTTTTCAGGTGTCATGCACTTCTCTTCATTTGCATTAATCCCTTGGGTTCCCTGAGTCTACAAGGCTTGGCAGCCAAAATGCCTAACTGGCATCACTTCCCCAGTTATGGTGTGTAAATCTTGAGCCAGAATTCTGGCCTGTTACCAGATGCTCCCTGGCCCATAAACAGAGCAGCTCTCTAGAAAATTCTCAGTCCTCTGGGTGATGGTATCTTGAATTTAATCTGAGATCCCTGCAGACTCTGCAGCCTTCAACTATGACACTTTAGGGTTTGATGCAACTCATAGGAACCAGATAGAAGACAGACGTGATGCTCGTATTTTATCATTGATAGGACAGATGGAAAGGGATTGGAACGTATAGTTAGTAATACACTGTCTATGGTTTCAAAATGTTTACATTTTAAAAGATTGGCAGGTTGAACACGGCAATTATTCCTTTTCAGTTTGTGGGGAAGAGCCCTGTCTGTTTGGCTTCTGTTGACTCTGAACCATTAAAATGTTAGACACTTTTTCCTCCAGAGTATTTGACCATGTATTTTCTATTTTTGAAATTTTTATAGGTAATATGTGAGGTGTTCTTCTCAGCTTCAGAAAATGAGGATCAAACTTCAACATCTTCTACTGAAACTGAACCAAAGGCCCTTTGTGATGGCCAGATGAATCCCCAGTATCCTCTGGAAGAAGCAGGCGGTCAAGCTAATGCAGACAGTCCTAAGGTGTGGAGTGCTGTATTTGTCACTGGGTTGCCTATGTTGGCGATTCCTTGTACATCATGACATCACGTGGGCTAGATGTGACTAGTTAAAACTTTTAAGTGAAGTCATTGGTACTAATGGGACAGTGATGGAAATTCTGGAGCCCCTCCAAACATCTCCACACATTTTTAAACATCCCCAGAACATCAGGAGACCTGATGTTATTTCATCTCAGAGCAAGGAAAGCAGAGATTGGTCTGAATGTATGATATATAATTTATACATTGATGCATATGCTACAGGCGTGAAGATTGCTCTTCTCAGAAGGAAGTTATGCTGTGTTTTACCAGAAAGGTGTAAAACATTTCTGATTAGCCAACAGAAAAAGCCAATCACGTGAAGAGCACAGGCCCTCTTTTCTTCCTCAGAGATCTATTTTGTGCGTTGTAGAGATGAGGGGTAAACACTGGGTGCCCAGTAAGCACTTTACCTGCTGCTCAGGCATCCCCAGTGTCTTTCCAAAGATTTCTAAGAAAGATAATGCATGGTTTTGTTTTGTTTTATTTTATTTTATGTTATTTCCTTGTGTTCCATGCGTGGATCTTGAATATTCAGGACTCTCTTTTTCTACTTAAACAGACACCATCTGAGAAGTTGGATATACCCCAGATGCCAATTCTTCGGTTTTGTATTTTATTCTGGGCCTCCACTGTGAAGAGGATAAAAAGGCGCTGGAAGGCATCATCCCAGTGGCACCGAGCAGCACCTTGAAGAGGCAGCTTCCCAGTGATGCAGAAGACGAGCTTGGTGTGAATACCCCTGAGAAGATTCCCAAGAAAGGTCAGCAAACCGCTTCTTGCCATTGTGTTCTGAAAACCAAGGGGTAGAGTATTAGATTTTAAAAGCATCTTCACACAAGTAAAATTTATAAGGAAATGAGTATACCAGCTTACATTTAGAGCTAATTGTGCAGGGACTTTATATTGAAGAACACTTAGATGAAATTTCAGTTGTCCTGAATGTATGCTAGCTTGATCAATTCTTTTTTTATATTTGCTGGACAATATATATACACATACATACATATATAATACATATATGCATACATAATACATACTACATATATGTGTGTGTATGTGTGGTGTATGTATTCGTGTGTGTATACTAACTTGTTGTTGACATATTTTATCCTGAAGAAATAAATTCATTGTATGGTGTCTCTCAGAAGTTCAGAAGTTAGTTATAACGTTTGAAACTTTTTCAGATGCAGATTCCTCACCTCAGAGGAATGCGAACTCTCTGGAAGAAGAGCCAGAGTTCACAATTGATGCAACTGACTTTGAGTGTGCGCTGTGCATGAGGTAGGCTGGTACAGAACTTATGCAGCTCCTTAAAAATAGTAAGGCATTCTGAATGACTATGTGCAAGGTACCCCTATTGAACACACACGCACACACACACACTCTTAGGGGATGTGTGTGTGTGCGTGTGTATGTGTGTGTGTGTTAATTTGAGTTACTATGCTGTGATAGAACATAATGATAAAAATCAAGTTGGGGAAGAAAGGGTTTATTTTGTGTACACTACCAGATCATATAGTCTGTCACTGGAGGAAGTTGTGTCAGGAACTCAAGCAGGGCAGGAACCTGGAGGCTGGAGCTGATGCAGAGGCCATGGAGGGGTGCTGCTTACTAGCTTGCTCTCCATGGCTTGCTCAGCTTGCTTTTTATAGAACCCAAGGGTGGTACCACCCACAATGGGCTGGCCCCTGCCACATCAATCACTAATTAAGAAAATGCTCTCCAGCCTTGCCTACAATCTTAAGGGAGGTATCTTCTCATTTGGTGTTTCCTTCTCTCAAATGACTCTAGTTGTGTCAAATTTAACATAAAATTAGCAAATATGTATCAGCAATTATTGATTTATTTTCTAAAAATCCATGAAGATGTTAAGGAGAAGTGGATATGAATGACTCCTGGGCTTGTATGGAAACTACATAAGGCATCCTTTCGAAATGAGTAGCTTTCTTGAAAGTCTCTTCTGGACATTATCTTTCTGAAAACTCATGATCTTCTTTCCAGGCTGCTCTTTGAACCTGTCACTACACCCTGCGGACATACATTTTGTCTCAAATGCCTTGAGCGCTGCCTGGACCATGCCCCTCACTGTCCACTGTGCAAAGACAAGCTTTCAGAGGTGAGTGGCTCACAAGATGAAGTCTCTTCTTGTGCTTTGGCAGGCTCGTCATGCTTTCCTTCCACCACCTACTATTAAAATCAGATTTATTTGATCGAAGATGGGCCATTTCCCACTTCTTTCATAAACCAAAACACATAAAGAAGCATTGGATGAATAAGTAGCTAAGTATTAAAGCAATTTCTGGGTATAAATCATTGAGTTAGATACAAAACAGCTAGGAGAATATATATGTGGAGTATATATTCACTCCGAAGGTTTGATACATTACAATACATTTAGTGTATGTCTAGGTTGTTCCTTACTACTGCCAAGTCTCTTTTATGCCCTTTCTTGTTAGTTGCTACTGTCTTTGGTCTGAAACCAAATCCAGTAAAATGTAGGGTATATAGGGAATCTATTTGTTGCTCTTTATCTCAAATGTAAACATTTGTATTGATTATGCAGATAAGCTAGAGGAAACGGATAGTGGCTAGCATTGCAGAGCTGTGTGCTGTGTCCTGGCTCCGTTGTTACCAGTCACTTTCCATGAGACAAATTCTTTAGCCTCTTGGAGGGGTAAGGACTTCCCTCATATCCTCAAGTTGAGACTGCAATCTTTGTTTAGTTATATTCCAGAAATATGCAACCTGCAATTGCTGGAGTAATGTGTTCTTCTCCTTCCCTTTCTCTCCTCTTGCACACACTAAACACACACACTCAGATACTCCGAAGCCTAAATTAACTTTTAAAAACAATCTGACACAGCAAGAGAGGGTGTTAAAATGAGGGAACGCTTAAAGTAATTGTAGCCTTTTAATTCATTGCTAAAACATGTTCAAATAAGTCATCACCATGGAGACCTGTAAAATGGGTACATGCTTGTGTTACTAAGTTTTAGCATACATTCTTGTGTTACTAAGTTGTAGCACACATGCTTGTGTTACTAAGTTGTAGCATACATGCTTGTGTAACTAAGCTGTAGCATACATGCTTATGTTATTAAATTGAATAGCAGTATACATGCTTGTGTTACTAAGTTGCATGACACATTATTAAATTGCATACACATTTCCCCTTTCTGAACTTTTCAGAGGTCACAGGATGATTATCAGTGTTGTGCTATAACATGTATGATGACCTTAGACAAGTTCTGAGCATGTGCAGTGGTTCCGTAGGAGGTGTCTCTGTGGTCTTCCCCAAGCTATTACATCCCTTGCTGAGAGGCACATCTGCCCTGCTCCCTTATACATTCCTGTTCCCAGGGTCCAGGTGCCTAGAGATGGCTCCCTTATGCCTGCCTATAAAACAAAAGGCTTGCCCCAAGACCATTCATAACACAGACATTTTACTGCTTTTTCTATTATCTTGTGTGGTGTCTGCAAAGAAGAAAGCCTGGCACATACATGGTGAATGTGGATAAAAATATCACAGTAATAGCCAGGCTCTGTGTGCTAGCCAAAATATTATCAAGACTTTTCTTTCTCTTCTTTCCTTTTTTCTTGTTGGTTGTTGTTATTGTTGTTGTTGTCGTTGTCATTGTTGTTGTTGTTGCTGAAACAGGTTTCTCTGTGTGCCCTGACTGTCCTAGGACACAATCTGTAGACCAGGCTGACCTAACACTCAGAAATCCCTGCCTCTGCCTCCAGGTTCTGAGATTAAAGGCATGCACCATTACTACGAGGCACAGTAAAGTTTTCAAAGAGAAAAAAAGAAACATCCTGGAGGTTTGCTAACTATAAGCCCCTTAAGGACAAAGACGTCCAGACTCCAGTTTTATTGGATTGCAAGAGCCCTAGTGACCCAAACAGAAAATGCCAGACAACCCTTTCTCTCATGTACAGCATAAATCCTGCAGGCCACACATAGGGCTAAGCCTTGTCCTTCAGGAAGAACTAACATTTACCTTCGTTTAACATATCTTTTCTGTTATAGTTGTTGGCAACCAGAAATTTTAATGTAACTGTTCTGACTGAAGAACTGATATTCCGATACTTATCTGATGAGTTATCTGACAGAAAGAGGGTCTATGATGAAGAGATGTCAGAACTGTCCAAGTAAGTGCTTCATCACATGAACTTGGCCCTTGGTGCAGAATATTAAGGAAAATCTTTGTTAATATTAGCCGAGCCTTAGATTTTTTTTTTTTTTCATAACAGAATTGTTTGGTCTTTGAATGAAAAAAATTTTAGTTGCAAAATATCTATGGAAATTTAATCATAAGTAATTATAAGAAATATTTCAAAATATATTTTTGGAAAGTTATAAATCTTTTTCTGTATTTAAATAACTTGCTGAATGGAAAGACAAAAGTCTGGATAGCAAGCAGGATTCTGACTCATGATTTCCTCTCTCCAGCCGGTTAAAGTTTGGTGTTTCCATACAGACCTGGCCGATCCTTCGTTCTTGCCTTTGTCTACCATGTGGTTTTTGCTTTGTGAAGTATTTTTAAGGGTGATTCAGCTATAACCTTTACAAGTACAGTAACATAACTCAGGATGCTGTCTCTCATCAAATTAAATATGGCAGACTTGGCTAAAACCTGGCCGAGTAGAAACCTTGCTCATGCCAGGCTCCTTGGCGGTCCTTGCTCACTCAGCCCTGAGTCAGGCTCAGATTTTGTTTGGTTGGCAGCTTTGGGTGTTGTAGCAACTTCTCACTTCTGCTCCAAAGAGCTTACATTTCTAAGTCAACATTTCCTCTCACTCTGCAGTCTGACCAGAGACGTGCCCATCTTCGTGTGTGCTATGGCCTTCCCCACGGTTCCCTGCCCTCTCCACGTGTTCGAGCCCCGTTACCGGCTCATGATAAGGAGATGCATGGAAACTGGCACCAAGCGATTTGGCATGTGTTTATCTGCGGAGAATGCAGGGTAAGGAATAGCTTCTTGAGGGTCCTAATGAAGTTCTTACTTCCTCCTTTACTTGAAGAACAACTATGCTTGGAAACCACCTCCCTTTTTTTTCTACCAATTACTTCCACAAAGTATAATTTCAAGGCTAGCCAAAATGCCACCCTGCCTTTCTAGTTTCATCTCTGCCTTTCTGTTCACCCCTTTATCACATTCATGAGTACCCCTCTGTGTCACCACCCCCACCACCCTCTGCTTGCAGTTCTCTCCATACCCATCTATGCACAGAGATCTGGTCTAGAAGAAAACTGCTTACATCATCAGTGAAGCTTTGCTCAATCTCCACAGTGGTAGCATTGTCAATCTTATGCAGAACTGTGCCACGTGATATCATCTTGTTGCTCCACTTCAGTTGCCTGGAGAGGATGCTTTGAGGCAGCTGGGGCCTGCCTTGGAGACTTGAGTCCCTTCCTGTCCTAAAAGAGGCCTTATCAATGCTACATAGACAAGGCCATGATGGGGTTACACATGCAAGTGCCAGCTGGCAGTGCATATACTTCTAGAGGACTCTGGAGGGGAAAAATGCCACCTCTTTTATGCTGACACCTGCTGCAAGGGAAGCTGGGAAGTGTAGCTTGTTCATGTGCCCAGGAAGAAGAGGAGAATATATTATAAAGTCTACTCAATAATTTCTACCATGAATACCCAGGGACAAATAATTTTTAAGAGAATATACATGTATGAAGAAAATCCTAAAACCACTGATTGACATCCATGAAGCTGTATCTGAAAGGCCATGTTAATGGAGACTAAGACATGGTCCAACAGAAAGGTCATTTCTATCCAACTAATTCAAGAGAATTTTGTTTGCCCACTTCAGGATCAGTGTGACAGGGAAAAGGACCAGACAGTTTTGAATAAATCAAATGACCAGAAGGAAGGACCCTCCTATAATGTCAGAATCATAAGCAATAGTCAACAGACCTGTGAAAAAACATGGAGGTCAGAATTTATCTGCTCAAATATGAACTCCAAATGTATGTATAATTGCACAGAAGAGAGAGACTACCCGTAACAGTGCCTATTAAGGAGTCAGGAGCAGTCTACATAGGACAACAAATGTCTCTTTCCTACTTTTTAGTATGTATGTTTTAAATAGATTATTGCTACGAAACCAAAAACATGAGAAAATGTGTTTTTTTTTTTAAATTAAGAGAAAGTGTAAGAGATTATTTTCAGAATTAGGAGCAGGCAAAGATTATGTTTATATAAGATACTGAGTGTGCACAGTAGCATGCAAGGGATTAGTAAATCAGCATATGTTACAGTTTGTCTCATCAGAAGTCAGTAAAAGCAGGGTGACAAAAGCTCTATCAGATATGCTGAGAGAGTGAACACTGGGAGCAAGAAGAAACCCCCAGATTCATGATGAGCTGTGGTCCTCAAACACGTCAGAGGACCTATGGTCCTCAAACATAGTCAGAGAGCAGAGGGCACTCAGGCCCCTCTAGGAAAGAGTGAGAAGAGAGCCAGGGAGATAAGAGTGTGTTTGAATTCTGCTAGTTTTTTAAAGGCACATTTTGGCCCTTTGTGAATCAGCATGAAACTGCATATGCTAGATGCTGCAGGCAAGAGAAGCTGTGCCACTCATGGTTCTTGTCCGCAGGCAGGATAGGATGTTTCTGGATGGGACAGGCTCTGCAGCTGAGGCAGACTGGGAGAGCTGACATTCGGAGGTTGTTTGTGGATAGCTAGGAAAACACCTCTTCAGGGTGCCTCCAGGTCCACTGCAGGCAGGAGTGAGGTAGTTCTATAGGGTAACCAGAAAGAGAACGGTTTTATTAGATTTAAAATTGGTTTGTGACTTGAGAATCCAGATTCATCTTTAGTTTGGAGATACGTAGTGCAGTTGCTCGTGGTAAGAATGTAGGAAGCAGGCATCTTAGGGTCCAAATCTTGCTTTAAATCTTACTGTAGTCTTAATAAGCCTCCATGTTCTGTGAGCTTGAACAAGTTCATACAATATACTGCTGTGTGTACCACCATGACATGCTGTGCAACATACATCAGGATAGTTATGTACTATCACCAAAACACTGATCGGGTTTTAGTAACGAGCATGGGTAAGCACTCCAGAGAAGGCATCGCAGTGAGACTAGATGCAGCTAAGGATGTCATCCTGCCTATCCCAGCATATGAGAAGCAGACAGAAGAACAGTGTGGAGGACCGGAGCGGTCAGAGAGCACAGAAGAGCAGAAGAAGATGTTAGTTCAGTGGCAGGGTGTGCTTACTGAGTATGGCCACCAGGAACCTATCTGTGGCCTCCGGTGGGATCATGTGTGAGATGGTGGGGTAGAAAGGGGAGGCAGAGAGACCCAGGCAGTCACTGTAGCCTGCCTGCCTCAGGACTTGGCATGAGACAGTGCAAGTGAATGTGGGGGATCCTCTGGAGGCAGGAAACAGTCCTGTGCTCACTGATGCCACTCAGACACTCTCTGCTACCAGGGCCTGGCCAAGCTGGTGAAGTACCACATTTAAGATTAGGTCTCATCTCATTTCTCCGGTTCATCTGGAATTCTAGCCCACCAAGCCACCATCTTCAGTGTACTCAAGAAAAGGACATGTTATCTCTTGGGAGAATAGTCTTGCTAGTCTGGTGCAGAGAACCCCGTTTGTTCATACCAACTTTACACTCCTCTTAAAAGCCAGACTTTCGGGGAAAACTGAGGCATCTGAATTTTAAAAAATCATTATCTCTTCCCAAACTCTCAGGATTTCAGAGTATGGCTGCATGTTGGAGATAAAGGACGTCAGGACTTTCCCTGACGGAAGCTCCGTCGTGGATGCAGTTGGGATTAGCCGCTTCAGAGTCCTAAGCCACCGCCACCGAGATGGTTACAACACAGCGGACATTGAGTACCTGGAGGACGAGAAGGTGAGACTGATCAGATCAGCATCTCTCATCCCATGTTCCTCTCCATTGTGGGAGCCATCACTGGGTTTCTGCTCACAGGGCTATATCCTACCTATCACGTGACCTGTTACTCTCTGTGCATTCTTACCTGAGTTAGAGTCGGAGAGAAGTCCCCTAAATACAATGCTCTTACTTCCTTTAGGGAACACAGGCTTGTTCTCTGGCCTAGGGACTAGTCTATAAAGGCTGGATACTTCCTAGCTGGCATTCTGTCTCTGGTTTCTTCATCCATGGAGTCAATTGATGGTCCACTGAAAGCATTGCGAAATAAATTATCCCTCTAGAGAAAATGTGTAGGCATGTTTGCCTTTTCACTCTTCCCTAAACATCATGGCTTAGCTGTGAGTAGCATACGTCTGTAGCCCTGGATTCTCTAGATTGTACTGGAAGGGATGATTGAGCCCACATTTGAGGCCAGCTTGGGCAGCTTTTCTTGATACTATCTCAAAAGCAAAACAGTAGATTGTAGCAACTTTCTATTAGGTCAAGTAATCTATAGATGATTCAAGATATAAGAGGCATGGACATGTGTTTACTATATGCAAATAGTAAATCATTTTATATGGAATTGGCTATCTATGGGATCAGCTTCGATAGATACTAAGGAATGATGGTGCTTTAGACCCTGAAAGTCATGTGATTTCTCCTACAACTACTAGTCTCTGTTCTTAAGATTAAAGGGCAGCAGTAGACTGGGTCTGCTAGACTGGTTTTCAATACAAAGCTATTTATAAAAACGTGGTGGAAGTTGCTAGAGAGCTGGTTCTGTGGTTAAGAGCACTGGTTTCTTTTCCACATGGTTGTTCATAATGTCCTGTATCTCAGGTTCCAAGAAATCAGATACCTCTTCTTGACTCCCCAGAAATGTACTACATACATGTGGATGTAGATAAAACACCCATACACATAAAATGAAGAATTGGGAAAAAATACTTAAAAACATGGCCAGCATTTGAGTCCCGAGCAGTGATTCTCTATGTGGCTCAGAATGAGGCATATCATAAAATATAGTGCTTAAAAGTACCTTCCAAAGCTAGTATAAAAACCTCCCACCTCTTGAGAATTACCTTTATATAATAGAATCATCGGCACACATCTTTTGACAAATAAGCAAGGTGTTTTGAACAGATCTTCATAAAGTTGTGCAGAGATATGCACACTGTCTCAGCAGTACCGGAAAGCAGAAATGGTCTAGACAGATGGATAAACTAGTCCAGTTCCTCATACAGTGGAGACTTACAACAAAACATAACAAACTGGTGTTCTAACATTGTGAATCTCACAGACATGCTGAGAGAGAGCTAGGCACATGAGCAGGCAGATGGAATGTTTACTGTACACAGACAGCAGGCCAAGTGTCATCTCTTCTACACTTCCAGGAACGGGAAAATCCATGGTGACAGAATATATATCGTGGGCTTTGTATCTGACTGGGACAGCATCTTAGTTAGGGTTTTACTGCTGTGAACAGACACCATGACCAAGGCAACTCTTATAAGAACAACATTTAATTGGGGCTGGCTTATAGGTTCAGAGGTTCAATCCATTATCATTGAGTGGGAACATGGCAGTATCCAGGCAGGCATGGTGCAGGAGAACCTGAGAGTTCTACATCTTCATCCAAAGGCAGACAGGAGAAGACTAGCTTCCAGGCAGCTAGGAGGAGGATCTTAAAGCCCATGCCCACAATGACACACTTCTTCCAACAAGGCCACACCTCCTAACAGTGCCATTCCCTGGGCTAAGCATATTCAAAGCACTACAGACAGTGTTTAGGCAGGCTGCTATATCTGGTTTAATGTGATGGCATAATGGTTACCCTGCCTTGTACAGTGGACAAAATCCCTTGAGTCTGACAAGATCTGAGTGGGGGGCTTTTTGTATATAGCTTATGTAGTTAAAAATAATTAGTAGGAGGAAATACATTGAATTATTGTATCCCTCTTTTAAATTTTTGGTGGAAATCTGAAATAAAGATGTAAAAGTATGTACCCTCTCACATCACACTAGAAGCCACACTGGAGACATCGACATGTGTTCATTTAAGTGGAATCACACCCAGAATGCAGGCTCTGGCACTCCAACTGCTGCTTCTGGTGCGTGTGGACCTCAGGGGAGCCCAACTCCAGGGCTTCTGGACCATGGCCTGCAAAGATATAGAAGTTCTTGTACTCGTTCTACAGACAGATCCAATGAAGCATTGTTCACGTTGTTATCGATGACGCCTTATATTTCATGGTGTATGGATTTACTTTAAAACAGCCTTTAAAAGCTGTTGTGAAGTAATTTTTAAAGGAAATCCCTGTTGCATATGAATGTTGCCCTGCATAAGGCACACCAACGACAGTTCTTTCAGTCTGTTACAATTCATGTGGTTTTTGTAGCTGCTAGAATGTTCTATCCAGAAAAGACCCAGATAGTTTATTTCCCTTTACATGACTGTGATCCTGGCTGACATGCACAGATGAGAGCCAGCAATGAAGAAGCCAAGACAGGACCAACCTCCAGTCCCGTGTTCCTCCAGGCTGTCCTAAGCAGGGCTGAGGAAGAGCTAAATGATTAGCTGGACAGTGAGGAGAACCAGAAGCCATGCGTGCACATAGCAGCGTGGCAGGGTGGTAGCTGATGTAGGGGCTGCAGTTTTGCTCCAGCACAGCTTCTGGAGTGTGATATGGTGATAGGAAAACAGTTTGTAAAATGCCAGAGTCTGGTTTCTTGTTCTGCTCCTGGGAAACTATCCAGAGAAAACGATACTTGACAAAATACTCTCTTGTCTATATTTATTTATTTGTTATTTCCTGTATGGATGTGCACACACATACCACATACCACACACCACAGTATGCATGTGAAGGTCAAAGCACAACTTGCAAGAGTCTGGGCCTTCCTTTCACCACGTGGGTTCTGAGGTCATCAGTCTTACTGTTTCACATTTTTACTGAGCCATCTTGCTGGTTCCTTTGCATACATATTTATATTACTGACATTTTAAAAAATAAAATGTCAGGATATTAAAATACATCTTATGTATATGACTAAATCATTTATGATATATCAAATACACATTTTTCACCCATTGAAAATTATAACATTGGATATGTGCTTATGTTAGTCTTAAGAGAAAAATCAGGATGCTATCAGTAGATCTCAGGTATATTAAAAAGCACAAAGTTTCTATATGAATCGTGTTGTTTTGTGCAACACTAGTGGATTAGTGAAGGAATAAATGTCACAAGTCCACTTAGCTGTCAGAGGTCACCAACGTGTGGATGATTTACTAAAATGCCCATCTCTTTTCTCTGGCCAGGTGGAAGGTGCAGAGTTTGAAGAACTTACCGCCCTCCAGAGTCTGTGTACCAGCAATCTGTTTCCTGGTTTGCCTCACTCCAGGATCACATGAAGAAACAAATTCTAAGCCATTTTGGGTCGATGCCAGAAAGAGAACCAGAGCCACAGGTAGGCTTTCCTTCCTTCTCTCGTGATGCAGCTACCTCCCGCAGTCATGTGTCAGAGAATTCAGCAGTGCTGTACTCCATCACAAGGATGGGCTGACTCATGTAGTCCCCACTCAAAGGAGACCTCGTACAGCAGCCTGTGTCTTGTGCAGCACAGTAAATAGATGGTAGCCATGTATAAAGATCAGAACGTAACTCAGAACAGATCAGAACAGGGATGGTGCTACCTGCAGTGGACTGGGTCCAACTACATCAGTTAACAATCAAGGCAGTCATTTGTAGACATGGCCAACCTGAATAAGGTAATCCCTCAACTAAGACTCCTACAGATGAGAGTAGGCCCTGTCATTGTGACAGCTGGAGCTAACCAGGACAGTTGCTACCTTGCATTTCACTTTAAAAGCAATCAGTAAATAAATGTTGGCTTTGGATCAGGACAGGATTTCCAGCATTTTCTGAAATGGCCCTCAACACCCTATATTTATATGAAAGTGGCATTCTCAACATGGATAGTTATATAAATTCAAAATATTCTTTGGTTCTGAAAAACATTGAAGATGTTCTGTGTTCTGCAGTGTCACATACTCAAAATTTATTCTCTTATGTAAAAAATAAACAATCACGTCTATCTAGTGTTGTATATACTTTTTAGTAAATGATACAATTATACGTATATAAAAGATTTGTTTAAGAATCCATGTACTCATGACTTATTATCAGTAAATGTTTAATTGTGTAGGTAGATGCAAGATACCTCTGTGCCAGAGTTGTAAAATTCTTAGTTTAAAAATATCATGAATGTAAGATGTTTAGGAGCCCTGCTTTAGACTCTAAAATCATGTCCAAGTCCTCTCCCTCTTTACCACTCCCTTTTGCCACTGTGCTGTACCTCAGATTCAAAAGGATGATAATAAGACCGATCAATTAAATTAATCTCTAATTGGAGGGTGGACTGCTTCCTGTCACTGGTGCAACACGGTGGCTTTGGCAATACTGGTATATTATCTTACAGTGGTACTGTTAGAAGCCTGGCAGGCAGGTGTCTCATATGACATAGCAATGACATCGCCCTCTGCTGGTTATAAGAGAGACTCAGCCCCTGGCATTGTCCACCTCTAAGGATGCTGGCCTTTCTTGGCATTGTTTATCCCACAGTGTTCCAGTCCTAGCCTTTCTTCTATGTCACATCTCCCCCTGGCCACAGCCCCAGGACTATGTGGCTACATTGGTCCACTAGGATAATCTCCCTGTTGTAATAACATGTTCACATCTTCAAAGTCCCCCATTACTACATATAGCAGCATAGTCACAAGACTAAGGAATTAGACCCTGAGACCCTTGGAGACCATTATTCTTCCAATTAGAAGGATTTTAATTAGCAAGGTATAACTAAGCATGCTGTTCTCCCTATCCTGTAGGATAAGGGAAGAGGAGAGTTTCAGTTCTGTCATATTTCTTCAGTATCTGGGTTACAGGGAACCTCTGAAGGGTAGCCCACGGTCTTGTTGGCAGTGACTTGAGATGCCCCTTTGAGCTTTGGCTAATGAGTTGTTTCTGACCTCCAGTGAAATTATCCAACTTGTTAAAGCTACAAAGTCCATTCTTCCTAGCTCCTGGTTGGCATCTCTTTAAAAGGACTAGCGGAGAATCCAAACTTTGTAAGCAGATAGGCTTGGTTATCTTCATTCCAGAATGAGGAAGAACAGAAATAGGTTGAGAATGACTGTTTACTTACAGCTCGATCCAGAATGCTTGTTTGATTATGTGAAATAAAGGCAAACATGTATCCACATTGCACCCAAACAACAGTTCATACATTGTTTGTACATGTATGAATTCACAATAGTTATCATATACTGTATTGTATGCATATGTGTGCTATACACACTTGGCCACATTGGCTGTAGGATCAACTTCCTTGTGGCACTCAAATTCATTCAGATATTTTTGACCTTGATAACATTACACTTTAGCCTAACTCACTTAGAGCTTAAAATGCATAACATACATTGTTATCTGGCAGTAAAATGTATCATCTTTCTTTCTGGTGGAAATATACATGGTTACCTGGAGACTTGGGAGAGCAGAGGCAGCTAATTCATGGAGTTCCCCTGAGGAAAGAGATTCTCTTGACAAGTTCTTCCTTTGTGTCCTTGCCTTGCACCTTAAAATGTGTGACTCTCATTCAACAGGAACTCTGCATTTTGAGGGCATAATGAATTGTGACCTAGCCCTACAACAGAAGGTGGGATTCTTGCCCATATTTGTTGGTTAAGCAAAAAACTGAATTAGAGAATGGCCTGTGTTGTAGACATTAATTTATTTCTCCCCTTGTGTCTTTCACAGAGCAATTCTAGTGGCCCTGCCTGGTCCTGGTGGATTCTGGCTGTGTTGCCCTTGGAACGAAAAGCTCAACTGGCCATTCTCGGCATGGCCTCTTTGAAAGAGCGTCTTCTTGCCATTCGACGAATATTAGTCATCATTACACGTAAGCTGAATAGTCGCCAAGAGATGGCTAACAACACACAGAGAGATAATTGATTTTCCTCTAGATTAAGGTTGCCAGAAGCCCCTGTGTTTTTGAGTTCTAGACACTGACAAATACTCGTCCTCTTTGGCGCGCTTTGTAAAATCTTGTCAATGTGGTGGTAAGTGGGACATTTGCCAAATGCTGATTTTCTCACACATAAAACTCTGCCTGCTGGAGTTGGACACTGTGCAAGATTCGCCTGAAGTTCAAGTGGAAGGTACAGGTGAGAAGTCCTTGAGCAAATGCTCAAGCCAAAGCAGAGCTTCAAGACTATTGCTCACTACCAGCAGGGACACACACACGGTTGACATGTGACTCCAGTGTCAAAGGTGGTCACCTCCTAGCCAGTGTCTTGACATGATAGGTGGGAATTGTGTGTGCCAGTGGCTAGACAGTGATGGGAACAGACCTGTTAGGATATAAGCAAGCCAAAACTCGACTTGGGTTCCTTGTGTCGTTGTGAATTTGTTTGCAAAATTAATGAACTGAATCGATATCCAGTCCTTGCCGGAGACGTAGTAATTACCGGGCAGAGCCGTGGTTGTGTTTCGTGTCCTGCTGTAACCCCAGGTGTTGTAAATTGCATGTTGTAATTAAATGAATGTAAAACTACAAGAAGATGTATCTTACGTATAGCAAAGTCTGAGGATTGCCAGTATTTTGAGAGTATATATTCATAAACATTCCAGAAGGGTAGTCAGAAATGAGTTAGAGCTGCGTGTCCATTGGGATGTCAAACATACAGCCAAACGCATTCTAAACCAAGTTCTATCTTCATTCACTGGGAATTTACTATCAGATAATGATAGGCGTAACTCCCGACCTCCAGTGCATGTTGGGAATATATATCGCGGGGGAATAACCCAGACATTCCCGCCACCTGAGCAGCTGGTGCAGACAGCCCGCTGCTTAGTCTGTAAGATGAGCATCCAGACTGACAAGACCCTGCTGAGCAAGTCTCAGCGGTACTTTCTGCTTTCTCCATTCAAGGTGTGTGGATTTGATTTAAATGTATATTGTATGATACAGAATGTTGATGGCTTATCAACCCATCAGGCATTTTATGGGAAAGCCGTATGATCACAGTGATGTTGGTTTTATTGTTCTTTTCAGTGACTGAAACTCAGCTTCGCCATGGGACTTAGAATCAAACACCCATCTCATTTACTATGAACTTCGACATCACCCTTAAGAGGGGCTAAAAGCCCTTTTGAGCAAGCCATTCCACACGTTAGGAGTTCAACTCTATTTGGCATTTATGACTTGTCTGACCACTTAAAACTATAACTCTTAGGGCAGAAATGCTTTACTAGGATTTGCTCATGACAATGAACGAGTTTTGATTTATTTTTTTTCTTTCTTGGGGAAAAAAAAAAATAGGAATTGGTATTGTTACCGTTTCTGTTTGGGAGTGGCTATCCAGTGTGACCATAGCTTCTCCAGGACTCTTCCGGGAGTTCCGTGTCTGTGCTGAGTTAGTGTTGGGAAGGTTTTGCTTCTGCCTGCTGACGTGTTAGCTCTTATAACCTACCGAGTTCAGAACTATTATGCTATTCTTCCTGGTTCTGGCCACCTCTTAATTCCTCTCATCCTCAATGTTCTTATGTGAAAGCCCCCACGACAGTGATGCAAAGGAGAACAACAGAAGTTTTGGGGATTCAGTGCCAAAGAGAATGTGGCATGATTGTCACATGTTCTGTTACACGTTGCACTGTACAGTAGCAGACCAGTAGTCGCTGGGTGCTTTTAGGGGAGTCTGGTTATTGGAAGATTTCAGTAGCACAAAAGTTAAAGTGCCACCATTGCCCCCAACCAAAGTGGGATCATTCTCTCTGAACTGTACCTGGCTGTCAATTTATAAATGACAGTAAACAACGAATGCCTTTGAGAGAGAAGTTTACTGTTCCAGACAAGCAAGAGGCTCATTGCTTAGGGTCTGTGAGAAGCAGTCAAGTCAGGCTAGGTGTGGAAGTGATTCTCAAGTTCTGTTGTACGGGCTTCAGTTTTAACAATGACGGATTGTAATAGCATCAGGCAGCAGAGGAGACCTGCACTACCCACCAAGCCCTTTCTTGATGGGGATCACACTAGATGTGTGAAACCCTGTTTCCAGAATTACAGACAATTCCAAAGCTCCTGTGCTAGCTGAGGAGCTGTGTAAAAAGCCTCCCAATTCATTGTCATCCCTATAGCAAACTGGAGCAAGCTCTTTGGCCTGAGTCAAATACAAATTTAGAGTTCCTCTCTCTATGCCTCCCACTGGGTTGCAGGGGCTCCTTCTGAACAAGAGGTATGCAATCCAGGAAGAAAGAAACTCTGTAAGTCAGCAGACCAGGTCAGCAGACCCCATGCTGGGCTTAAGTGGTAACACCCCCACCTTTCCCACCAGTGATTATGAGTAGCAGGATTTAGTACATTGTGGTAGTTTGTACAGGAGATTAAAAGGAGACAAAGGATTTCCAAAGATGCTGTGTTTGACTGGAATGCAGCAGACAGGGTTTCCACAGACTGTAGAGCATACAAGGAAAGTCCATTCCCTAAACCTGATGCAGAAGAGGTCCGTACCAGTTTGATAGTAACCTCTGTGACTGCTCCTGTTTCTAATGAGGACATCCCTTAACTACCTATCAAGGCCAAGTGCACAGTGCACAGTGCACAGTGGTCCTCTGCTCTCTACTCACTGCCTAAAATCTCTCGTTTCCTGATGGTTATGCCCATGTAATTTGGAAGTAGAATAGCTGGGGTTGATTACAAGGTCAGATCCATCTGGCCCAAAGCTGCTCAACCCTGCAGTCAAGGCCAAGGTTCATAGCGAGTTCCTACAAGAGCGGGGATGTTAAAGGACTTGAACCTGTCATATCCCACAGAATCCAAAAGGATACTTATCTTTTGTTATAGGCCAGAGAAAATTCAAATAGTTTTTAATTCTTTCGGTGAGATAGGATTCCTACAGCCGTCACACTGCCCCTCGGTGGTGGTTGTTTTGTTTTGTTTTGTTTTCCAACACTGATGCTTTTCCATCAGAACCTATTAGCATTCTGTAAATCACTCAGTGGTAAACTGAGTCATCTTCAGACCCCTCTTCAGGGGCAGAGCATAGCAACAGCAGCTGTACACTGGAGTCACAGAGCAGCCAGGCCCCATTGCAGAGCCTGAGAAGACAAGACACAGCTGGAGTAGGACAGGGAGAAAACATTCTGGTGCAAAGAAAAGCGGATGATGGGCCAGTTGCCATAAAGGGGAAGGTGTCTGTGTGCACCTGCAGCAAAGGCAGACACCCATGCAGAGGCAGAGAATCCCTCAGTCTGTGCACTTTCACCTGTGGCTTACTTATCACCTTTGGTTTAAATAAGAACAGGAAAGCTGGACAGTGACACTCATCTTTAATCCCAGCACTTGGGAGGCAGAGGCAGTCAGGTCTCCGTGAGTTTGAGACCAGCATGGTCTACTGAGTGAGTTCTAGGACAGCCAGGGCTGTTAAACAGAGAGAGCCTGTCTCCAAAACAAAACAAACAAACATCAACAAAACCAGAAAAGTCAGTCTGGCTTGGGACTGACTCTGTCATTGTAGCTGAGAAACTGTAGGCTTGAATCCTCTGAAGGAACTACCACCAAGCTCAGCCTTCTGTTTCTAACTTGGCTACTGATTCAGGACCAAGATCATTTACAAGCACTTAGTAGATACCCTTTCAGTCTCTGCAAGAAATAGCCTTGGTTCATTTCTACTTCAGAATGTTCCACCGTGCTTGAGTGAGTCTGGTCTGAAACCAACTCATTCCTTCTTTGTCTACAAGCTGTGTAATGGATTAGCCAGTTCAGGGGATAAGTTTAAAAGCATTTAGTGATTACCCCAGTCCTTGTGGCCCTCCTCTTGGAGAGGTTTTGATGAAATGATTTTTAATATTCTTGGAATTTTTTTCGTTTCTGTCATCCACACTCAGGCATTGTCAGGTTACAGAGCGTCAGAATGTGAAGCTTGCAGCTCAGTATCTTGAATCTTTGCTTTCGTCTGCTTCTGCTGAGGTCTCCATTTCGGACAACACTGTTTTAGCAATAGAGCTTCCACCCTGTAAAGCTTTTTCCTTGACCAGCTCTCCTTCTATACGGCTTATCCCAGGACACACTGTTGTCCGCTGAGCTTTGGGAAAAGTGGCTAATAGGTAGGTTGCAAAGCTGCGTATCCCTGCCTCATTCACTTAGGATACTTACTACCTGATGTTAGCAACTGATTTAGTAGCTGTGAAATGATTGTTGCCAGTTGAGCATTGTGAATATATTTTCTTTATTTAGAACAGGTTTGAACAAGTTAAGTCTCTATCAATTAATATTATGTTTCTTGCCTCTTTAGAGGTCAGTAGTGATATGGAATATTCACCCAGCTTCGCTTTCCTCTCCTACTTAAGATGTCCGCAAAGATGCAAGTAGCAACATTTGGCATTTGTTGTTTCTTACACAAGACTGGTTTTTAAATGTTGCAAATGTTTACTTCATTGTATTCTTTCCCTGTCCATTTCTGCTCATTGAAATTGTGTATCTAATATGTGATATTTGGATTAGATAAATCGTACAGTGTTGTAAATGTTTTCGAATAAATAAACGCTCCAGATAACAAGGTAAATGACTAGTTATGTGGTCAAGTCAACATGTAAGATGCTAAATTAGCTATGTGTGTGTGTGTGCCTGTGTGGTTCTAATGAATTGCCACAGACTTCAGGCTGAAAACACTAAAAAATATCACTCCACAGTCCTAGAATTTGGAAGTTGATGGTCCAGGCGATGGCACAGCCAGGCTTCCTGTGAACCTCAGGGAGACTTTCTCTTGCATCTTCTAGCTGCCCCTCATGATTGTTGGCTCTTAGGTGAAGGTCTCAAATCTCCTGTTCATTAGCATACAGCCTTCTGCTGTCTGTGTTCTCAGCGAACTTCTTTGAAGACATCATTTACTTGATTACACCTAAAAACAGTGTTTTCACATAAGGCCACTGTGCTGGGTGTTTGTGTGTGTGTGTGTGGGTGTGTGTGTTGTAAACTTGACACATCTGAGAAGATGGACCCTCATTTACAAAAATGCCTATATCAGAATGCCCTTTGGGTAATCAAATTGATGATTCTGCTTGCATCAGGGAGTTAGGCAAGGTGGTAGTCCAGTTTCTGTCAGATGTAGCTACAGCCTTAGCTGAGCTCACATGGATTGGCACTAACTGAGCCCTCCATGGCATCCTCTATGCATCTGAGGTGGTTAGATCTTTATGCTGTCACTGAGATCAGTCACCAAATTTGAGCTTTCTTAGAAATGCAGTAGCTTATGTGAGGTCACCCTATAAAGGGTCCATGACAGCTAAAGCCATTTGCAAACAAGAACTCCCAGTAGCCAGGACAAATACTTTACCATCTGTGGCGGTCTGGACCCTCCATCACACATGCCTTCTTAAGGCAAAGCTGGTACCTAGAAAGCTGGTACCATGGGCTGAGATGCTGTATGGAATTCACACCAAATATCAGAGAATCATTGCATGAAGTATCCATGGAGACACAGCCTTTCAGGATGAGCCAGGTCCTGACTCACCAAGTCATACAGAGCATGGGATAGCAAGAATCCATCTGAAGATGAAGGAGGAACATCCACAGTTGTATACAGACAGGACCAGCTGGCCCAGCCTCCACAGGAACAGGTGATGCAGGCCTTCTTGGGCCGGCACAACGTCACACCCATGCTATACTAGGGACTGCATAAGACCAGACAACAAGAGGAAAATGACCAAGCTTAGTTCTTATTCGGTAGGTTTTGATGTGGGTATGTGGTCTAAATGATGGCAGTACCATACAGCCTTGATTAAGGAGCATCTTAAAAGAATTATGAAGGGCAAGCATCATAGTGAGCAGAATTGAGAGCAGTGCACCTGCTTGTCCACTTTGTAGAGGAAGGAAAGCAAGTCAAGTCAGAATGCAGATGGATCCACAGACAACACCAAACAGCTTGTCTGGTGTTAGGAATTTGGAAGGACAAAGCTTCGAAGGTTTGATCTGATGCAAAGGCATGTCAGGATATCTGAAGGCAATAGACAGAGAATAATGGCTGTCATATTTCATGTTAGGTTTCCTAGAGGCCATCTGCCACAGAAGATGTGCCTCATGACCTAATAGACAGGATGACTCAACCAGTGTATGCCATTCCCCAGTGCCGGCCCAATAGTGGGAGAGGTGGAGGCTATGAATGAGTCTGACGATACAGACATTCATTTGCCAAAGTTGACATCTACTGCTCTACAAATCTCCAATCTGCCATAACAGAGACAAGTCTGAGCTTGGAACAAACTGACTGCACTGGATTCCTTTCACCCTATAAAGATCAATAACTCATTCTAATAGAAATAGATACCCTTGGCTGTTCTGACCACAGAGCTCTTCAGAAAATGCCACTAGGATGCTCCTAGTGTGTTTGTATATTTAGCATTGGGTATCTGGGTCATTGTCAAGGGCCTGGAGATCTTTGTTACAGAGTAACAAAGAGAACTGTCTGTAACCAGGGGACAACATCTCATGAGCCATCCTGGCTCACAGTCAATGTGGCCTGTTAAGGGCACAGGGCCAACTCAGAGATGCACAGAATGCCACTCTCCAATCAGGAGTCGGTCAGCTTTACACAGTACTCTGTCCCCATACAGGAGAACCAAGGAGTGGTGCCTCAAATTCCCAGGAACCTCTTGGAACATTTATGCTTCCCATCACCCTCAGTGCATGCTTTCAAGATCAAAACACTTGGTTCTCAAGGGAGACTTCTGTCTGAAAGCATGACAAGAGGCTAGTTGAATCACACATTGCCATTTCAATATGGGCACCTAAGGATGACCAGGAACAGTTATCCTCCTGATGGGAGGGGTGGTGTCTAGCCACTAAGAGAAAGGGGTGCCAGCTGCCTTCACACAACACAACGGGGAAGGGAAGAGTATAGAACAGAGGTGACCCCTGAGATATCTCTTGTTTGGTGTGGATGGTCATGGCTAAGTGTAGCTACCCTAGCTGGAGGATGAGGGGATCACACCTCTCAGTAAAGCCATTGGGAGTATCTGAGACATAGCTGAGGATGAGCAGACTGGACAATATAGATGCAAACTGTGAGACACAAATGATAGCCCTGGGTCTATACAGCAACACAGCCAAAGATGTTGGCATCCAACTTCCTCTCTACCATTTTCTTTTTCTAAGATCCCAGAAATTGGATACAGACATTCCTGCATGATTGGGCAACTATTATGCCGCTGAACCTTGGACCCCTCCCTATCCTCCTTAAGTTTTCCCTAAGAAGATAAGTCAACATTAATCTTGCAAGAGATGCTTCCAGAATTCACCCTTGGAAGCAAACCAGGGGGCCTTAGGGTGGATTGTAGCTAACACACAGACACACCTTCCTGGCTCCATGCAGCCTGCTCTCTGCTCCTTTTAGAGCTGGCTGAGCAACAGAGAGCTGCCTTGCCTGTGCTCATTCTGCTTTCTGAACAGCTCACATCTACACCTAATCCATATGAGTCTATAGAGGCTGGGCTCTGCCTGACATGGGCCATCACGGCGGGATCATGCTGGTGATTGAGCTTATTGATGGTCTGCCATTGTGACTTGACTGCTCTCTTGACTCACACCGCCTCCCTTTCCCTTCCATCAATGTCAGTTCCAGGGGCTTGCTTTAATAACCATTCTGTGCACCAGAGTCCATCTGGTGCATTCCAGCTGTAACATCTTTCCCAGCTGTGGAATGTGCAGAGAGAACAAAAGCTAATATCATTGAAGGAATGTCTACTGGCAGCATCAGAAATAGAGGGCTGTTGGCAACTAAAGACCAACTGGGGCACAACCAAATGCTGTGTGGACTTCCCTTAGTCAATGTTATGGCCTCTGCACTCAGGGGACTGGCTGAGACAAAAAGGGAAGCCTTCCCTTGCTTTTGTCTTTCTCGTGACTTGAGATAAAGAGATCTGTGCTTGGTCAACATTGAGATGAGCCTATTGAACAACTAGGTGAAGTCATGCCCTCTCACAAACTGCCCAGGTCCTAGGATCTATGTGCATGAATCTCTTATGACTGAATATGTTCCCCAAACCGACATGTCGACAGCCTACCTCCTAGTGACGTAGAGTATAACTGTAGAGAGATGGGACTTTAAATGTGCTTGAGGTAATTGAGGTTAAGTGGGGTTAAGGCTCTAATCCCCAACCACTTGGGTCCTTACAAGAAGAGAGTCATCAGGGATACACAATCAGAGCCATGTGAGCAGCCATCTGCCAGCCAAGGAGGTACCTCAGGAGCAGCCAACCATGGCTGTGTACTTCCAGCTTGTTCCAGAACTGTTAGAAAGGAGCATCTCTTGTTTAAGCCTCCCAGTTTACAGTATTTTCCTACAGAACTCTAAGCAGTCTTCTACTCCTTATGAAGAGACTAGTCTTTAAGGATCTCAATGATGGGATGGTCCTGGATACATTATATAAGTGTCAGAGACTAGTAGAGGAGAAATGAGAGGGCAGAAATGGCCTGCGTGGTGTGGTTGCTGGCTCAGAGATGGAGGTATATGCTCCCTGGAGATGGAGTGGTAAGAAAATGGATCCATGCCCTTCAGAAGAAACTCAGCCAGGATGACACCTTGGCTTTAGCCCAGTTAGATCCCTATTAGCCTTCTGACTTTCCGTGTGCTCTCCTCAGGCTCACTGTTGATGCTCATTCGTTACAGCGGCGATGGGGGAAACGGAGAGCTGTTTCTCCAGAAGCTTCCAGGACCACTGAGCACATCCCTCCCTCATTTATAGTTTGAATATGAACTGTCTCCATGGGCTCCTGTTTTGAATGCTTGGTTTCCAGATCATGGCAGGGTTTGAGGAGGTTGTAGAAACATTGGGAGATGGGGCCTATTTTAATCTGTGCCATAGAGCTCCTTTCTGCCATCAGGTCCAGAGGTAGGGCTCTGCCTGCCTAGCACCATTATATTATTGCTCCATTTGGGGGAGAGGAGTTGGGGAGTATCACAGTTCAGTCAGGAAAGAATGGGTACAATGTCTCACACTGTTTCATCACCAGGAGAGGGAAGGACATGGTAATTCAAAGGATCCTGAGACGCTTGGAGGTCTGGGCAGTAAATAACCATGGTGTGTTCCTAGCCACAGCCAGCATCTTAGACCTCAAAGATCAGGTCTTCTTTTGTGGCCAAGTCCTTGCCTAGACACGGGGGTACCATGTTCAAATTGCACTGGTGTTGATGGCCCTGTGGGACAGGTTATCATGAAACAATTCTCAACAATCTGGGATACAAGTCAGTACAGGGACTGGTCCAAGGCATGTGTGTCTCCAGAAACTGGATGGAACAAGACACAGGAATGAAGGAGAGAGTAAGGAAGGAAGAAGGATGGAAGGGTTGAGTTCTAGAAATAACCTTAGTGTATTTTCTATTGCCATAACGAAAATACTCAAATCTCTTCTTACAAAGAAAAGAAGTTTATTTACTGCTCAGATTTGGAAGCTGCAAGGCCAAGGTTGTACAGCTCCACTGGCTCTGCCTTTGGCGAGAGTGCCCTTGGTCGAGGGATGTCATGGCAGAGAAACGGAAAGGGAATCACTTACATGTGGGTAGAACAGGCTATACAGCAAGAAGAGACGCTAGAGACCAAGGAAAGGCCAGTCTTACTCTCTTGTAACAACCCGCTCTTGACAACCAACTCTACAAGACCAACATTAATCCATTCTGTGCCCAGCAATCTGATCACACCTCCAAAAAGTCCCACTCTCTCTCATATCGGCACACTAGGGACCAAGCTTCCAGAGCATTGACCCTGGGGCAGGAGGATGCCCTTAAACCATGTGCAAACCTCAGGAGCTCTTCTCTGATTTAATAGCTAAGCATCACAGCATTGCAGCACTTGTGCATGCCCAGTGTTGCCCAAGGTCTAGCCAGCCAATACCATAAGGGAACTTTGAGAGGTGCTGACCTGTGTAGCCAAGGCTATTCCTGAGAACCTTAACCTCTCTGCTGCCGTTAGCTTTAGATGTCAACTCGACACTCCTGGGAAGAAGGAATCTCAATCAAGGAATTATGTCCGTCAGATTTGCTTGTGGGCATGACTGTGGGACGAGTTCTTAATTGCTAATTGGTGGAAGAGAGCCCCACCCACTGTGGGCAGTGCAACCTCTAGGCAGGTGGGTCTGGGGTGTTTAAGAAAGGTAATTGAGCAAGCCGGAGGAAGCAAGCCAGTGAACAGAGTTCCTGGATTGTCTCTGCAGCTCCTGTCTCCAGATTCCTGCCTTTGCACTCACTCCTGCCTAGTAAGCTAAAATAAGTCCTTTCCTCCCCAAGTGAGTTTTGGTCTGTATTTAAATACAGCAGCAGAAAAGCAAACCAATATATCCTCCCTCTACTGTTTGTCAAAGTCTGGAGTCCACATGGTTTCCCATTCTTTACATACACACCTCTGCTGGAGATTTCATACAGGAACTTTGAGGAGAAAAAGGCCAAACAGCTTCCTTTCTAGACTGAGGGGTGTCTAAGGGAAACAGTCCAGTTGGTTTTGACTGCTATTTGCCAAGTGGGATTAGGGATTGGAGGTCGTCTGCTATAGTCACAAACAAAGGAGACTCGGCATCTAGGTGTCCCTGGTACAAGGTGAATTTTGAAAAGTGAAGGCAGCTGCAGGTGTGGCTGACAAGAAAGAGCCAGTAGCCACCCAGAGGGCTCACTGTGCCAATTCTCGCCTGTCCTATGATAGAAGAGGTAGCATTTCCTCTTCACTTTGCATGTGGCTTCCTTTGAGTTCATCCTCACAGCGAGGCCAACAGAAAATCTGAGTGTTTGTTTGTTTTTCTCTTTTTGGTCAAAGAGAAAGATGGGAGACAGGTGAGGAGAAGGGAGATGGAAAGGAGAAAGTGAGCATCTTTTCAATTAAGTTCTAGTGGAGAGCTGGAGATGAGTAGAGAGGTGTGGCTTGTGCCACCTACTGGAAATTCTGACGTACTGCAAGGACAGAAACCAGGGTACTAGCTGCAGGCAAGATTTGAATTCAACATAGATAACAAGTTTGAGCTAAGATTCCACAACAAAAGGCTCCGGTGCTCTCCCAGACCTTCCCAAGACACTTCTCTTTCTTGGAAGACCTGGGCAGAATTACCCTTCTGAGGCCGGTTGAAAGATCTGGTCATAAAGACATCCATTTTCCCAGTGGACTACATTGAGACATGCCATGATCTCTGGTTAGTTTTCAATTAATGGTATGTCTTAGTCTAGCTGTGAATTCTCTGTCCTATAATCTCTTTGTCAGTCAGTTAACGCTGGGGGTCGAGAAAAGCTCAAGTTTTAAGAGTCCTCTTGGGAAGCCAATGATATACATACCTTAAATCATATCTTCTATCAATTCATATATATATATATATGTGTGTGTGTGTGTGTGTGTGTGTGTGTGTGTGTGTGTACACAGATGTGCCCACAAACAGAAAAGATGGTAGACTGCTCATTATTAATCAACACTGTCTACATTCATAGTCACAAATCTGCCACAGGAGAGCTTCTCCTTGAGATGAGAAGAGCAGCAATTAAGCAAAGAAAAGAAAGTTTGGGTGGGAAAACAGCCCTTGCTCTTTAATGCCCTGCTATTCTCATGTAAGGCGGTGGCTGCCCCATCCTCTTCAAAAGGAATGTTTCAGAAACATTAGAGGCCAGTCTTAAGGTACCGTTAAGAACCCACACGTATGACTCTTACAGGACACATCACCGCAGTCTAGTCTGGCGGGAACTTAGCTGATTGTATTTGCCATTTCAGAACTGAGTCCAACAGACACAAGGAGAAGTGGTTCAGAATTCACCTCCCCTTGTCTCAGGCAAGTTTTATTTATAGCCAGAGAAAGGGAAGTGAGGGACAGAAAACAGAAGGTGTGAACGTATCCCACTCAACCACCTACCTATGTTCAGGGGACTTAATATTATGTGGGGGAAGAAAAAAAAAAAAGACTCTTTCTAAGCTGTGCCAAGCTCAGCAGTGTCTGCAGCAGCCACATTGCACATCATCTGGGCACCGTTGGGAGAGGCTTCCTTAATGCTTCTGGCCCACTTGTACGTATAAATGGGGGTGGTGAGCTTTAAACAACCCGTGTAGACCCTCCAAATCTGTGTAAAGGTCCTCCATCTCCACCTCCTGAATCTACAGGTCACACAACAACTCCCTCCATCTCATCTGTCTCTAAGATGCAGGGAGCGGGTGTGAAGAGGTAGGTGAGAGCCTACAGGCAGAAAAAGACTTGAAGGTCAGCCACTCCGAACATGGTGTTCATACCCCCTCCAGCGGGGCCTGAAGGGATGTGCTCAGACTTCACTGGGGGGTCACACTTGTATTCCAGGGAGATACTACAGGCTCAACACAGCTTGGTGGGGAAGAAATAGCTGTCACACCCTATAAGTTGCGGTGCCTGGCCATAGCCACATGGGGTCACTGTACTCTCAGGAAAGAAGGAACTTCAGCTAAGATGCCTGTCTGGACTGATTCAGACTGGGAACCAACTAACTGGCTATGGAAGAGGTGAGACCTTCCCTTTCCTGCAAAACTGAGCTTCTATGGACAAGTCCACCTCTGCTGTTAGAAGGGGAGGGTCTCAACATGGTAGCCTTTGAACCAGGAGACAGCCTCTGAAATGTTACTCTCATTATTGTCATCTGTTCTAATGACTAAAATTCTTGTACCTTCCACATTGGCTCACAGCTCCTGGAAAGCTACTGAGCCTCTCTCTAGAAGGAAATGTCTATCCAATAAATCAAGGTCAAAGCCAGGGAGTACGGAGTCCTGGGTGGTAAATCAGTTTCTGGCTCAATCTGCTGGGGATGGTGTCAAAGAACCATCCTTCAAGCTGAGCAACCTTGGGTAAGCTTCCGAATCCCAGATCCTTGCTTGTCTTATTTACATACTAGAGATTGTAACATACGCCTTGGTTTGGAGTCGATGCATACAATACTTAGGTGAGTTGCGGGCACAGAAGTGGAGCTTCTGAGTAACTAAAGCCCAGTGAGAGTCAGAGAGACCAGCATCTTCACAATCTGGGGCCCCCAGGGGCTCACTGAAGCATGACCTTAAATGCTGTATGGTTCTAATCTATTCTTTGAGGACACAATCCCATGAGGTCTGGAATTACTGTTCTTTGGTGCTCTGTCTAAAGCCAAAGGAGAATTTCCATTTGGTTTGGAACTGTGACTTGGGGGTGTCTACCAAAGCCACTCCCACCCCACCTCTCATGGTCATTGGCTTTGTTTTTTTGCTTGCCAGTGATTTTGTTTGATGAATTACTGGGCTTGGCACTAAAGCATTTGTCTCTCAACGCCTGTTCCCCACACTGGCAGCATGGCATCATCTAGGAATTCACTTGTACAAACTCTGGGCCCCTCTCACGACTTAATCACAAGGTCAGGGATAAAGACCAGCCAGCTAGTGCTGACATAATGTGTTTCAGAGGCTGAGACACAGTGGTGTAAAGGAAGGGAGTCCACCACAGTCCTGCCAGGGTCACCCTCCTTACAGAGGCCCTCTGATCTTTAATATCCCCAACGCTGCCTTGCCCACTCCCCTCTCCCATCCTCTCTGCTCCCCACCAGGATCTAGCCATGGGATAGCAATGGGTTACCCAGGCATAATTCCCATTGGTCCACAGGAAATGAATGTGGCTCTTCTCTGCCTTCCACCTTCAAAGTGCAGGCTTTCTTAGGAACTGCTAAAAACAGAAGAATGAGCGCCATCGGCCAGATGTAGATGCCGAGACAGATCCCGATAATGAAGACCGGAGTGGATATCGGATGATCATGGCTGCCATTGATTAAGCCATTATCAGAGGGGCACTAATAATGGTGACAGCCAGGATAAGCCACTGCAGCTGGCGTGTGTGGCCTGTTCAGAAGCCTGGGGGAGTTCCACAATTACTGTTACACTTCACAGAGGAAGGGCAGGAGGAGTCTGGGAGAGTTAGGTAGCCTTACCTACATTCATGCACTGGGGATGGAGGGGCCTGGCCTTTTACCGCACCTCAGGCAACCTTGCCCCAAGTAACATCACCCCAGCTCCCAGGTCTTAGTGTAGTACAATGCTCTAAAGGAAGGGGTTCTTTAGTTCTTCTAGGCTGAGCGGATATATACCTCTTAAGATATCTGGATTCCGGCTGGAGAGATGGCTCAGCAGATAAGAGCACTGACTGCTCTTCCAGAGGTCCTGAGTTCAATTCCCAGCAACCACATGGTGGCTCACAGCCATCTGTAATGGGATCTGATGCCCTCTTCTGGTATGTCTGAAGACAGCTACAGTGTACTTATGTTCATAAAATAAGTAAATCTTAAAAAAAAAAAAAATTAAAAAAAAGATATCTGGATTCTCATGTCGACTGAGCAAGCACCTCCCTCAAGTCTGAGATTTATACTCTCTGGAGGTAAGTTGAAGCTGGGCTTAGTGGCCGCATTTGGAAGCCATGTTGGGGTATCTTTTTTGCCTCTCTGTCACTTGAGAGAAGACATGATCCATTCTTTCTGGGGTTGCTGTGAATTTGAGTGAGATATAGGTGCCTCTTTGAGCCCAGGAAGCCACAGCATCTATGTTTCTGTGGCAGGAGCCTGCCACCAGGTTCTAGACTCCAGAGGCCTGTGGTTGGGCAGCCTTGTCCCACTCCAACTTCCAGCCCTCTGTTACTTTGAGGTCTTGGTCTGAGACTAAGAAGAAAGACTGGAGAAACTAGGCATTTCTAGTCCTGGGGCTTCTTGGAGCAGACCTCTGAGAGCAACCTCTACCCCACAGCACAGCTGGACTTGCCCAAAGTTAGGGAGATTGGTTGTGGGTGTTGACTGCCACCACCTGTGGGCTCTGCCAGACCACAATCACCATCGGAGCCTTCTGTCATGGAGCCTGTGGCTGCAGCGCCTAGATGCAGATTGAAGGGAGTGTGGGGCTGGCTCAGATCGAAAGAGCAAGTCTGGCCGGTACACATGCCCTAGGAAGGTCAGACTCTGACCTTGGACAGTTGTCCCAGCACCTTCCACTGGGGATGACATTTAATTTTCCCATCAGTTCACTGAGGAAGAGTTGGTGGGAATTGTGGTGTTTTGCAAATATCTGAGATCTGAGTTCCAAGCCTCTGATGTGGAACCTCCCTACATGGCCACCCTTGATGACACAGCATGGGGTGCCCAGCTGGTCTTAGGCAGGGCTAATGAGGTTGGCAACTATATCACAGCCAACCATGTCCCTTCAAGGTCATCTACTCTGGACTTCTTGCAATCTTCTTATTCTTCCTTCCTCACAGCACATCCTCGGCGGTGATGAGCACAGCGGTAGATTTTGTACCACACTCTGCCTTTGATAGGTTGTCACTTTTTCATTTCATCTGGACACCTGCAGCGTGCCCATCTCTTCCTGGGCCCACACACACCTCTTAGCCCCAGAAAGGGAGCCCACAAGAGACCAAAGGAATGATAGCACCAGTGTCCAACTTGGTGAGTCAATGGGTTTTTACGGAGGTCACAATCAGGAGTGTGGGGAGGGGTGACTACAAGGAGCTGAGCTGACTGAGAAGTAGCTGCCTCCGGGAGAAGTGACCCCAACATGGTGGCCATTCAAGAAAACTGGAAGCCTGGAGCTCTGCACCACTCAGACAGCTAGACAGTCAGAGAATGCTCTGTTTTTCAGCTCATGGTCCGAATCTCACCCAGTTGTTTGTGTTTTTATACAGCCCAGGTGGGCCTCCTGAGACTTCCAAGTTTTGTTTTCCCAGACCTGTTACCTTTTGCATCTGGAGCCTCCCTGCTCCCTCCTGAGGAAATGTTTCAATTCTGAGGAAACCGCCTCAGAACAGTACCTCATGAGGAAGCCTCTGAAAAGACTGAACCATGGTCCAGCCTTCCTGCATTGAAGGAGTCCAGTCAGGTGCACCCACACGACTGTGGGTACCCAGGTACAGGTGGATGACCAAGCCCATGCCCATCTCAGTCATGTTTGGTGGAGCCTTATTTGCCAGCATTTACAGTGGAACGTTCTAAAACACTTCTTCCAGGATATATCTCGGCTCAGTATCTGTTCTCAATCTGTGGGTCACAACCCTTTTGGTCAACCTCTATCTACAAAAATATTACACTACGATTCATAACAGTAACAAAATTACAGCTATGAAGTAGCAACAAAAGTACTTTTTGGGTTGGGGGGAAGGCACTAGGCCAAGCCTATTATTTTCTAGGGTTGGGCTCTCTACCCAGACAGTGCTCCCTGAGGATTTATAACAGCACCTTGATGGGCACTCAGTGCCTCCTGAGCCTCTGGGATCCAGCTCTGCCGACAGGTAGCTGTAACACCCAGTGCCCTGAATCACCACTGATTTCCTTTCAGCCCTCCATACTCCCACAGGAGTAGAAGCCTGACCTCTGACAGACCCCTCTGAGCCTCTGCCTGTTGTGACCCCAAACCCTAGAGTGCCATCTCACCCCAACACATAGGAAGCAACAACCAGGAACACCTCAGGCCAGAGATCAACCAACAACAGGTGGCAGGCAGGGCTAACCTATCTATGGGTGACAGCAGTTCCCTAGCAATCTGAAAAAGGGCTCACTGGCTCTCCTACACAGACACCTAGTCTAGGGACCACACAGCTCCCACCCAAGGAGAGGGGTTATTATTACTACTACTATTACATTGCTATTTTATTTATTCTATGTGTGTGGGTATTTTGTCTGTATGTGTGTCTGTGCACTAGATGTGTGTGTGCCTAGTTTGCTCCTACAGGCTGAAGAGTCTAAAGACAATATGGATCCCATAGAGCTGGAGT
This sequence comes from Mastomys natalensis, assembly GCA_021653895.1. Lineage (NCBI taxonomy): Eukaryota > Metazoa > Chordata > Mammalia > Rodentia > Muridae > Mastomys > Mastomys natalensis. The sequence goes on from JAJTUV010000343.1 coordinate 733,797, forward strand.
TATGGATGCCATATGGGTGCTGAGGATTCAACATGACTCTTCATCTTTCCAGCAAGAACATAAGCAACAGAAACTAAGGCTAGTTGGCATCGTCAGAACCCAGTTCTCCCACCACAGCAAGCGCTGGATACCCCAACACACCAGGAAAGCAAGACTCTGATTTAAAATCACATCTCATGATGATAGAGGACTTTAAGATGGAACATAAATAACTCCCTTAAAGAAATACAGGAAAACACAGGTAAACAGAAACCCTTAAAGAGGAAACACAAAAATCCCTTAGAGAATTACAGGAAAACACAAAACAGGTGAAGGAATTGAACAAAAACATCCAGGATCTAAAAATGGAAATAGAAACAATAAAGAAATCACAAAAGGAGATAATCCTGGAGATAGAAAACCTAGGAAAGAGATCAGGAGTCATAGACACAAGTAGAATACAAGAGATAGAAAAGAGAATCTCAGATGCAGAAGATACCATAGAAAACATTGACACAACAAAGAAAATGCAAAATGCAAAAAGCTCCTAACCCAAAACATCCAGGAAATACAAGACACAATGAGAAAACCAAACTTAGGAATAATAGGTATAGAAGAGAGAGAAAATTCCCAACTTAAAGAGCCAGTAAATATCTTCAACAAAATTATAGAAGAAAACTTCCCTAACCTAAGGAAAGAGATGCCCATAAACATATAAGAAGCCTACAGAACTCCAAAAAGATTGGACCAGAAAAGAAATTCCTCCTGTCACATAATAGTGAAAACACCAAATACACAAAACAAAAAAAGAATATTAAAAGCAATAAGGGAAAAAGGTCAAGTAACATATAAAGGCAGACCTATCAGAATTACACCAGACTTCTCACCAGAGACTATGAAAGCTAGAAGATTTGGGGAAGATTTCATACAGACCCTAAAAGAACACAAATGTCAGACCAGGAGACAATACCCAGCAAAACTCTCAATTACCGTAGATGGAAAAAACCAAGATATTTTATGACAAAACCAAATTTGCACAATATCTTTCCACAAATCCAGTCCTACAAAGGATAATAGATAGAAAACTCCAACACAAGGAGGAAAACTACACCCTAGAAAAAGCAAGAAAGAAACCTTTCAACAACCCCAAAAGAAGATAGCCACACAAACATAATTCTACCTCTAAGAACAAAAATAACAGGAAGCAACAATCATTATTCCTTAATATTTCTTAACATCAATGGACTCAATTCCCCAATAAAAAGACATAGACTAACAGACTGGATATGTAAAAAGGACTTAGCATTTTTCTGCTTACAGGATATGCACCTCAGTAACAAAGACAGACACTACATCAGAGTAAGAGGTTGGAAAACAATTTTCCAAGCAAAATAGTCTCAAGAAATAAGTGGAAGTAGCCATTCTAATATCGAATAAAATCGACTTTCAACCGAAAGTCATATCGAATAAAATCGACTTTCAACCAAAAGTCATCAAAAAAGATAAGGAAAGACACTTCATACTCATCAAAGGAAAAATCTATCAAGCAAAGAGCATGGAATACTCACGATACAACTCATGGACCACATGAAGCTCAAGAGAAAGGAAGACCAAAGAGTGGATGCTTCAGACCTACTTAGAAGGGGGAACAAAATAATCAAGGGAAGTAGAGGGTGGGTGGGACTTGGGAGGAAGAGAAGCGGAGAAGAGAGGAAGAATCAGGCATGGGAGGAGATGGAGGAGATGTACAGGAAATTGAACAGAGCTGTGTAGCAATGGGGGATGGGGAACTGGGGGTTAGCAACCAGAAAGTTCCAGATGCCAGGAAAGCAAGAACCTTCCAGGACTCCACGAGGATGACATTAGCTGAAATACCCCACAAAAGGGAGGGAGAACCTGTCAAGATCATATCCAGATGTTAGGCATGTCCCCCTACCCACACTGAGGGATGGGGCCACCCACCCATCTCCAAAATTTTAATCCAGAATTGTTCCTGTCTAAAGGAAATACAGGGACAAAGACTGGAACAGAAACTGAAGGAAAGGCCATCCAGAGACTGCCCAACCTGGGGATCCATTCCATCTGCAGACACCAAACCCAGACACTACTGCTGATGCCAAGAAGTGCTTGCTGACAGAAGCCTGATACAGCCATCTCCTGCAAGGCTCTGCCAGATCCTGACCAATGCAGATGCTTGCAGCCAACCATCAGACTGAGCACGGGTTCCCAATGGAGGAGTTAGGGGAAGAACTGAAAGAGCTGAAGAGGCCTTATCTGGCATCAATGGGAGAAGAGGCCCTTGGTCCTGTGAAGGCTTGATGCCCCAGCAGAGAGGAATGCTAGGGTGGTGAGGCAGGAGAGGGTGGGGGAGTGGAGGAGTACCTTCATAGAAGTAGGGGAAGTGGGATGGGATAGGGGCTTTGCAGAGGGGAAACCAGGAAAGGGGATAGCGTTTGAAACGTAAATAAATAAAATATCCAATTAAAAAAAAAAAAGACCATGGCTTCTCTAAAAGAAACATCAGTGTTCATAACTACTGAGCCATCTTTCCAGGCCCCCATAGTCTGTTCTCAAAGGGTTGTTTGTTTCTGTACCTGTAGATGCCTTAGTGTAGCTTGGATTCACATGTGCTGCAACCCATTAACCAGAATGCCTGGCTAGAAAGCCTCACTAAGAGAATGAGAGTAGAACTCAGCACCCTGGTTCAAATCCAGGACTGCACTAGCCCTGGGGCCCAGGAGGTATAGGTTAGGGGATGGCTGGGTCTTGCAGGAAAGATTTTTAGCCTCCTGTGACTCTAGCCCACAAGTTAGTTAGCTCAGTAAAAGACGTGTGATCTGAAGAGATTTACCCTTAAGAGGCCCCATGTCATAAAGCTTAAAAAGAAAAGATTGTTTCTCTTGATCAGAACCCCCACACCCGCCCCTTCCCCCGCCCCTTCCCTCACCCCTCCCACACCAGCAGTGATGGCGGTTAGGGAAACAGCGCTTTGCATATGCTGCCTGGAAGGGAGGTGTTCACAGAGCCCGTGTGAGATGTGGATACAGGCTCAGAGAGAACACAATTGGCCTGCCAGGTGTCAGCGATCTGTCGTGCTTCTCTCTGGAGCTCCTTCCTGAGCCTTGGATAAACCTGCCCTACATTTATTGTTTCCCTTGATCAGACCTCCCCCCGCCCCCGCCCTCCTACACACACACACACACACACACACACACACACACGCACGCACGCACGCACGCACGCACGCACGCACGCACGCACGCACGCTCGCACCCACGCCACCAGTGATACTGGTTAGGGAAGGTTTACCTAAGGCTTCCTTCCTTGCCTGTAAAGAACAAAGATGGGAAACTTTGTATCGCTTGCTCACAGGTCTGGGTGTTTCTGTGAGGGTATTTTGGGATGAGATTAACATATAGAATCTGACATAGGACAAGGACAAGGAAATGGGCTGTTTGGCAAGAATCTGACATTAGGCTAGAACAAAGAAGTAATTTCAGGCAGGAATCTGACATTAGGCTAGAACAAAGAAGTAATTTCAGGCAGGAATCTACATATTAGGCCAGAACAAAGAAGTAATTTCAGGCAGGAATCTAAATTTTAGGCTAGAATAAGGAAGTAGGCTTCAGACATGAAAATGACTTTGGGCTAGGACAGGGAAGTAGGCTCAGATTTTTTGGTCATCCTGATAAGCCCTTAGAAACAGTTATCACAGGAGTGAACACGGAATTTTGTTTAATGCCTTGCTTGTTCTTTGACTATTTGTGTTTATTGTCTTGCTTGTTCCTTGAGTATTTGCATCTATTGTATTGCTGGTTCTTAGAACTGACCTTAATACTTGCATGTACTTAAAATAGTATAAAAGCAAAAAGAGGAGGAGGGATGGGATAGGGGTTTTCTAGGGATGGGAAATGGAGAAAGGGGATGGCATCTGACATGTAAATTAACAAATAAATAAAATAAAAAAATTAAAATTAGCTTAGCATTGGAATTACAAAGCAGATAGACAAAATTTTGGAAATATAAAAGGTTTTCACTTGAATTTAAAAAACAAACAAGCCAGTGGACCTAGTAAAACAGGTCTATCCTGTCATGGGTGTCAGTCGCCAGAGTAAAGAGGGGAGCCCAGGTGGCCAGAAGCAGCTTTCACCCACAGGATGTGAAAGCTTTCTAGGGGGAAGCTTTCAGCCTTCATCTGAACTAGAACTTTGACTCTTCTGATCCTCTAGTGTTTTCCAGCTTTTGACATCAAGTCCGCAGAATTTCGATTCACAAGCAACAAGATGGCTTGCACGCTGACTCAAAGCAAAGGTGGGAAACTTCACATTAAAGAACTGCCAAAGGGAAACAGAGTGCTCAGAAAAGGCGGGGTCCAGCAGCCACTTGCTCCCCCACCTCCACCCACAGAGGGCCACCTCCATAGAGAAGGATGTTCCAGGAGCTACACCCAGGCACAACAAGGCCTGGCTTGGGTTTCCTAGCAAAGAAGTCTGGTGTCAGTGGGCACCTGTGGGAAGTATCTGTCACCTGCACTGTTCACTATTCACTATTCAGTTGGTGAAGGGCGATGAGCTTTAGCTAGACTTAGTGTTGTTTTTTAATTCTCTATATACAATGTATCTCTTTCTGCCAGGAGGACAGCAGCTCCCCTGCCGGACACAGCTGGGATACTCCTCATCAAGCAAACTGGTTTGATTACTGGCATCCTCCACTCCCCCCTCCACTCCTCCCCCCCCCTTTTTTTAATTTAAAGTTTTTGGAGCCTGCATTCCCTAGTATGTATAGATTTTCTTAAAACAATTGAAATATAAAGGCAACCACATGTGCAAATCACGTGGTGGGGGGATGGGACATAGTTGCATACTTTATTTATGAACTGTTAGGTGTTTGAAGTAAGAGCTCCTACCCACCTGTAGACCTCCAGACCTGACCCCATCCCCCTACTCTGAGGTTCTGCACAGGCTAGGCACGTGGTATGCCCTGAGCTACAGCGTCCTTGTGTTTGCTCTTTGTAGGATTTACTCAGCCTCCATCCCCACACTGCCTATGCTGGCCAGGCAGCTCACTACCTTCCTGCTGAGAGGTGGTGCTTAGAAAGGGAGGGGCAGAACATCCCTAACGGTGTGAAGGAAGATCATCTGTGAAGGGAGGCAGGGCCACAGGATGACAGCTGGTTCTGATCACTGCTCTGTGTCTAAGGCTGGTTTTCTGGCTGGCTACCGGTTACAGATGAGATGGAATGGTCTGGCACTCACCAAGGTCTCTCTCTCTTCTCTCTCTTTCCTCTCTCTCTCTCTCTCTCTCTCTCTCTCTCTCTCTCTTCTTTCTCTCTTTTTGTGTGTGTGTGTGTGTTCTGACTGTCTATCTGTCTGTCTGTCTGTCTGTCTTGCCTCTGTCCCTGCAGGCTCTAGAGTCCCTCTCTTGCTGCTCTCCCCATTTCCAACTGCGGCCACAGAGGGCAACACTGACTCCCAGTCTCGGTCCCTTCCTCCAGAAAAAGAATCCAAAGGACTGTGCTGTCTTGGAGCTCCCATGATAATTCTGTCGCGAGAAACAAGGTCCTGAATGAACTCTTGAACTCGGTTTGCAAAGGTTCCAGAGTCTTAGAATTTGATTTGCCTGCTTCTTATGACAGGGGAATGGTGACAGGATCTAGGGACAAATTTGGGGATTAAATGCTGTGCGTTCTCAGAGGTATAGCACTTGCATCTCTGCCGATGCTATCAAATCTTAGCATTCCTCATGGGTTCCCATTCAGTTTTATGCAATGAAAATTATATGTGATAGAGAAGTATAAAAGCTTATTCCTTTTGGGTGCTGAGACTGATGTATCTCCCCTCTGTGTGTGTGTTCACACATGTGTGAACACGATGGGATGCGCCTCACTCAGCTCCTGTGCTGCAGCTTAGACATCCCATTCCGGGCAGACCCTGACCGTGGGTTCCTGAAGAGACTGAAGACAGAAAAGGATGTCTTGGTTGCTCATTTTTCATCTCTTAATCAATTGTGTGAGTGCATACCTGTGTGTGCGCACAGAGAGTGTGTGTATCTGTGTGTGAATGAGTTCATGTGTGTGCCTCTGGTGTGTGTGTGTGTGGTGTTTCAGGTGTGTATGTGAGGGAGTGTGCGGGGTGTGTTTGTGGTGTGGAGGGTTTGTGGGAGTCTTTGTGGGATGTGTGTGTGGTGTGTGTGTATGCATGCATGCACATGTGATGCCTGTGCATGTGTATATGTGGGTTAGGCATGCATATGGAGGTCAGGAGATAACCTCAGATATTTTTAGTCCTCAATCTCCACCTCTTCTGATGCAGGGTTTTTGTTTTGGTTTGTTTTTGTTTTTTGTTTTGTTTGTTTTTGCTATGTCTTGTCACTGAGATGCTACCTAAACTATGCTAGCTAATCCATGAGCTCACAGTGGGAACACTGATTACAGGAGAGCAAGCTGTCTGACCTGCTGCTATGTGGGCTCTGGGGACTTGAACTCAGACCATAGGATCAGCAAGTGCTTTACCCACTGAGCCATTGCCTTAACTCCATTGTCTCTAATCGTGAGTACATCCTTTGTCTGTCTTGTCTGTCTGTCTGTCTGCTCCTCCAAGAACAAGTGAAAGAGGCCTGACAACCTAGAAGCTGTGCTCCTTATACTTATCCTCATGAACTGAACGTTCTCATTCACACACAACACAACACATGGCTTTATTTGCAATTGCGAACCTTAGATGCAGGCACAGTTCTTGTAGTCGTGAATGGCTAGATAAATGGTGGCATAGCTATGGAATGTTCTTCAGTGCCGGAAGAAATGAATTACTAAGGCCTGGAAACATGGGGTCACTCAGGCATGTCACTAGGATGGTTTACTTTATTAATGTGTATGTCAAGTATAAGCCACATGTGTGCAGTATCCACAGAGACCAGAAGACGCATCAGATTCCATGGAGCTGGAGTTTAAGGCAGTTGTGAGCCAACTGATATGGGTGCTGGGGACCAAACTTTGTTCTGGAAGAGCAAAGTACTTTTCAATGCTAATCCATTTTTTCAGTCCAAGATGCTCCACTTTGGGTAAATTTCTGCCTCAAAAATTAAAAAGAAAAGGAATCCAGTCTTGAGATGGTCACGTACCATATGCTCTGAATTCTGGAACATTCAACACTATGAAGACAATAGCAAGATGAGTGGTGGCCAAGTCAGGCTCAGAGAGGGAGGGAGGAAGAAGAAGCAAAGCAAGAGGGGTTAGGGCAGGAAGCCACCATGCATATTATGGGATGGGACTGTGTCATTATATGTTGGACCAAATACATAGATTGTCCAACTCCAAACACTGAAGACACATCAGACCATGGGTAGTAAAGGGTGTGTTCTGGGGCTCATCAGTTGTAAGGAATGTGTCACTCTGGTGGGGTGTTGGCAGTACTGAGGCTGTGCATGTGTGGGGCACGAGCATCCAGTGACTATCTGCACCTTCCTCTCCATTTTACAGGAACTGAGACCTTTCTAAGAAGCAGCATCTACTAAAAAAAGAGTGTACAATGCAGAGAGCCATCGGCTAGGAGAGCTAACCGAACTTTCCCCGAGAAGGGACTTTCTCGCTTGTGAAAGGAGAATATAACAGGTAGTTATAGTTTGAGTAAGAAAACCCAGAGTCCACTTCAGCCATTGCACCACTCAGCAAAAAATAGCCTCAGGACCGATTTTCTTCTTCTCATCAAATGAGTCTTTGTGGGTTTGTGGCTTTTCCCACGTCAGAGCGTGAGCAGAGCTCTCACTTCTGGCTTCTCATTTTCACTAGAGAGCTGAGGTACCCGAAGAAAAAGAGAGATGGTCATCTGTCCCAGGTGCTTGAGAACCACATCTGGGCCTAGGCCTTTCTCTCACAGCCAGCCACTGTATTAAGGCCTCCTGTGTAAAGTCCTGCCTGAGGGGTAGGAAAGTGACTGTGTGTCTGTGACCCTGGGCTGGTCAGTGTGGCGCTCAAAGAATGTGCATGCGAGCCTTGGAGATGGTGCTGTTACAGTGTCTCGGACAGTTGGAAGAGCTGGAGATGAGAGCTTCTTTACTGTCCCCTTGGTACCCCAAACCGGCTGGGACTGCTTTGGGCTTGTCATGGTGTCAGCAAAGGGCTAGCAGGATGGTTAACATGTCCCCAGAGTTCTGGTGTTTTTCAGCTAGAGGAGAAGCAAGCCAACAGAGAGCACTTTGAGCTACTACAGTGGTAACTGACACACACCCTGTCTCCCAGTCACATCCCAGGTCACCAAGCCTGTCTGGAACCCATGGCAATGTGACTGTCACAGAATGTGTGTCTGAGCTTCTGAGCAGGGAGAAGCCTCTTGACAGTGACACTCCGTGAAGCTGCTTTGTCTCTAAGGGAATAATTAGCCGGGTTGATATGATATCAGGAAATTTTTAATTATTGCGATGACTAACTCTGCTATCTGGGAACTTGTGGTGTCATCATTGGTGGTGACAGGGAAAATATTTGCTGCTTTGTGCTGCACCTAGATTTTCAGGAAATGGAGGACGAGGCTTGGCAATGTGTTAACGCCAGGAGCCCCTGTTCAGGAGATACCAATCTCCTTTTGGGGGTACGATGGCTCTGGCGAGGCACTTGTCAAGGTTCTGTGTAGAATGGAGAAGGAAATGTGTGTTAAAGTGGTTATCTGTCCCATTCCAAAATCACACTCCCTCACGCTCGCACACATCCTATCCACACACACTAACTCACACCCACACAACCACTCACACATCTTTATCCACACACACTAAGTCACATCCACATGTTCATATGTTGATTCTCACACACAAACAATCCATACCTACCAACATCCTCATGTATAGTTGTGCACACCTCAAAACTGAGGTACACACACTCACATGCATGTGCACACACACACACACACACACACACTCAGTCGCACATATTCATCCACCCTACTTTGCACACACATGCACAAACACATACACAGTTTAAAACAAATAAGGACTCTCATACTGGTCCCAGATGATGTATTATGGTGCCTTGATGTATTTATTGGGTTAGCTCCTCAGCTGGTCTTGGTACCTGAGAGAGTAAACCCTCTACTTTCTATAACCTCTGGGTGCTAAGAAGACTGAGCTCTGGGGAGAAGTTGGCACTACAGCATTAATTCTACTAATACTTGCTAATACTGCTAAGTGTTGTAATGAACAATACATAGATATTCTCTCATAAAAGCCAATTTTTATTGAATGTGTGTGAAAATGTATGTGTGTGTCCTATCTGTAAGTAGTTCATGAAAGCTGCAGCTGGTGGAGTCCTGTGCTGTGCCAAGCATGGCAAAACCACAAAAAGCTAGCTGTCAATCAAGTTAGCTCTCCTGGGTAACAAGACCAAGGAGGACTGTGCTTAACTCACTGGTTCCCAGTCCTTGTTGTGTATTAGGATAGAATGTCATGGTGTCTAACCAAGCACCAAAACCTCAGCTCTAATCTCTTGCATCTTTTCAAAGAGGAATTCAGGGCTTCTTATAGCAGTGGTTGAGTCTAGAGCTGAGACAAAGGGTAAGCAAGATGTGCCTGGAGTGTTGTGTGGTGAAGAAGAGATGTATCCAAAGCATAAAGATGAGGGTGTACCAAAGCAACATAGTTGACAATTGGATGAGTTCCCAGTGGTGAAAGCTAGGATACTTTGAACATTGTAGCAACCTACTATAGGGTTTATATACTTTATAATACAGTGTATAAAGTAAATATCCATGAGTCCATGCTGATACAAGCAAATGACTGAATAAAATCAATGGTTAAGAAGAGAGAAATTCCTCATATGCATTCTCGATAATTAGGTAGCTTTCCTCCTTCACTAAAGTGTGGCTGTGTTTAGCAAATTCTTGTGGTGTTTTGGATGAGGATGCTTCCCATAGACTCAGATGTTTGAGTGTTTGGTACCCAGCTAGTGGCATTGTTTGGGAAGATTCAAGAGGGGGCCTTGAAGAGCAAGTATGTCATTTGGGGTGACTCTTGAGGTATCAAAACTCACTTGTTACTCTCAGTTTGCTCCCTTCTGCTTCCTGCTTTAGTTTAAGTCCTGGGGTCTCTGCTTCTACCCTTGGTATCACATCTGCTACTTGCTGCCATAGTTCCCAACAGTGATGGCACTGTATCCTTCTGGAAACTTAAGCTAAATAAATTTCTTCCTTATTACAGTGACAGAAAAGTAGCTACTGTTCTTTCAAAGACTAAGTAAGAGAGAGGAGGATGAAACGACTCCCCAATGTGGAAACTTGGGAAAGCTAACCTCAAGGAACTGGACAAGGTTAAATTATAGACAGTGATGTCATCTGGATAGTCTGAATCCTTCATTGGTGGCTCTCTCTGGGTCTTCCTTTCACCAATTCATAATCCCAGTGTAACCATGAGGAAAAAAACCAAGTAAGTCCCAGTTTTGGAGAACAGTCTATAAAACCCCTGACCAGTATCTCTTGAAACTGTCAATGATGAAAAAAAAAAAATTATGAAGACCTTCAAACCCCAGAAAATTCTGAGATTGTCCCAGTTTGGGAGAGATTAAGGAGATGCAAGGGCAGAAAAAACGATTTGTTAGGAACTAAGGAAATGAGAGAAAAGAATGAACCTTCGTTCATAATAACACATTAGTGCTGGCTCATTGGTTATGACAAAGGAGCTGTGGTCTGTGATGTATTAGTGATGGAAGAGAGAGAGAGAGGAGGTGTGTGGGACTCATTGCTGCCTTCTCAGCCTCCCCAGGAGCCTATGGATATCCTAAAACAAACAGTTACTTTGTAAAGAGTCAGAATGGGGGACAGAATGGGACCCAGATGTTTCCAATGTGGGTGAATTGGAGGGTCCACAGACTATCTTGTACAACCATGGCTGAGGCAGCACAGGTTCCTGGGCCTCCCAGCAACTTGGCTGTTCCAGATAAGCAAGAGGACCCTTTCTCCTCATCTAAGGACTCTGAGACCCAGGCTAGGAGGCAGCTGCTGTGTTCCATGTGGTCACATTAGACATAGGATGAATAGCAAGGAGATCTTGGAGGGCTCTGGTAACAGGCTGTGACAGAGAGGGAGATCTTTCTGTTCTCATACCTCATTGGCCAGATTTAATCACCTGATCTCACTAACCATAGTGTCTGCAGGAAGTGTGAAGAACAAAGTATCCTCCAACAGCTCCCAGAAGTCTGTAGCCAGCAATCAGCACCAAGGATAGAAACAAAGATGCGTTCTTCTCGATGAGTGGTGCTGACTGAGCTCCAGACCTGTCCCTTCAGCTTCATGATGGAAAATGACCATCTCAGTGGCCAGATCAGAACTCCGTTCTAAGAATCCCTCCATGGCAGCTGCTCATTTGCTACTTTATGGGGTCTTCTTTCTTCTACCCTTCTCTCCCCCTTTTCTTCCACCCTTTCAAACCTGTAACACTATATAGGAGAGAGAAAAGGATAGTGGGCAATGTTACAGTTAGACTACTTCCTGCTGATTAGGAGGCATCAAGTTCCTTAGGGCAAGTTTGATGTTTGCTGTCAGAATATCTAATCTCTTCTTATTGTTTCTATTTTGGCTTATGACTACTTAACAAACCATAACCAACAACAACCAACAAAAACCAACAACAAAACACAAACAACCCACCATTCCTCTCATGGCCCTAGCATTATATATACTCAATAAAAATTCTCCAGAATTCCAAAGGTCACTCAATCACAGAAGCTATCTGCAGCTGGAAAAGTCACGCCCCTGCTAGAGCACGAGGCAAATCCTAGTCAGCTGCTGTGCATGCTAAGAAGCAGCCTCACGCCCCACACCTGGGATTAAAATAAAAGCTCATTCCTACTTCTGTGGGTTTTTTTTTTTTTTTTTTTTTTTTTAAGGAAACACTCCCATTTTCCTTTCCCAGTAGCAGATTCTGACCATGTTCCCTGAGTCCCACAGGATGCGTTTCTTGAGGGTCTGCTCTGAATTCCCTGCTCCTGGGCTTCACTTCCATACCTTCCAGGATATCGGTGACTAATGTGGAGCATCCCGACCTTGTAGGTGAGTTGAATCTAACACAGCTACTGCTATCTTATACCTGGGAGATAGGAGCTCCTTCTAGCGACTGCAGAGGGACCTTGGACAGGATCTGTCCCATCACTAAACCCTAAGTCTTCCAAGGCCAACAGGCTCTTAAAATACTAAGCTTTTCTCTTAAGGGTCTGTATTTTAAAGATCTTTTAAGGAGCAGTGTTATCATCAAGGAGATGAGTAACAAGGCTTGGGGGGCTGGGGAAGGAAGCCCCAGGGAGACACAACCTAAATTAGTTCTGACCCTCCCTCCCCAGGAACTGAAACCCTGTATTGACTCAGCTCAATGCAGAAGTTGAATAAAGACAGCTGGATAAGTGTCTGGGAAGTGTTGTCAAGTAAAACACTAAGCACTGTGGTTTGGGGCTGGAGACGCTCAGAAGATCACTTGCTGTTTTTTGTTTGTTTGTTTGTTTGTTTTATTTTGTTTTGTTTTTTTCTTTTTTAAAAGAGGATCTGACTTCAACTCTAAGTATCCATATTTCCCAGCTCACAATCACCTGTGACTCCCGCTCCTGGGATCTTATGTCCTCTTCTAGACTCCATGGGCACACATACACAGACACACACACCACACACACCACACCCACACACGAGAGAGAGAGAGACAGAGACAGAGAGAGACAGAGAGACAGAGGCAGAGAGACAGAGGCAGAGAGACAAAGAGGAGGGACAGAGACAGAGACACAGAGACACAAAGAGACAGGGCTCTAAACACTCACTGGGATTTTCAAAACTCTTTGCACACCATGAAGCAGATGCCCTATGGAAAGTCTCACTGCCCCAGACACGGTGCCCTTAGGAGGCCAAGCCAGCTGGTAGAAAGCAACATAGCAGGGACAGCTGTCCATTTTCTGCTAATCCTGCTCACAAGGAAGTGAAGAACCCTTTAGAATGTTCCAGCCCCACCACCACTACTGTAATTGCAGAGGAGGAGCTGCCCATGAGAGGCTGGTCAATCCATGGGATTATAAAAAAAAAACTATTGGCTACTGCTCCAAACCAGAGTGGGAAGGTTATTTATATAGCCAGAGGAGACTGAGAAGAGAAGTGCAAGTGTGTGGTAGCTCCATGGCACACATGAGAGGCCCTGGGACTTCTTTTAGAGAACATGACTTTTAAATGATTCTTACACACAGCTTCTCACTTCTAGCTGCAGTGCTTGGCTCAGACACGGACAGAGGGGAGATTCTTCTTTTCATTATTTTAAACATTTTTTTAAAAAATTAAAATGTAACTTCATTTTTCCTTCCCCCTTTTCCCTCCAAGTTCTGTCCCTTGTACTACCGAAGAAGTCAGCTTAGAGCCTTTGGAAAATCCCACCAGGCCCCCTCCCCTCCCAGAAGGGAGAAGTCCTTAGAGCACATAGGCACCCCTTACCCCTGGAAGAGAAAAGTCGTAGAACACGTAGGCACCTCTCCCTTCCAGAAAGGAGAAGCTGAATCACATCCCTCAAGAAGACTACATTGTGTGTGTGTGTGAGGGGGGACTGTTGGCCACCTGCAGATAAGGGAAGCCCCAGAGCAGTAGACACATTCCTCAAGGTAGACCAACCTAAGGACCAATCAGTTTAAAAGTCACACTGTTCTGCCAATCATTTTGTGCCTAATTGCTGTTTCTCTATTCTGCCCTGGAAACTGTATAAAACCTCACCACGAGCTGCCCAGGGTAACCTCTCCTTTTGGATGCAGGATGACCCCAGCATGCTGGAACAATAAACTCCTTTTGCTTTTTGCATCAATCTCTGTCTCTGTATGATTCACTCAGGGGATTGCCAGAGTCTTACACTACCTCTGACCTTCTTGCTCCCTCTCAAAATCTTTTTTTAAATGTTATTATTGTGATGTGTGAGTATACTCACATGTGTATACATACATGTATGTACATGTATATACACGTGTGCACACATACATGTGTATATATATATATGTGTATACACACATACTTGTATGTATTATGTGTCTGTGTGTATACACACATATGTGCATGTGTGTCTGTGTGTCTGCCTAAATATATAAATATATTCTTCTGAGTCCATTCAGGGTTACTTGTATGCACATGGTTTCAGGTTTGACCACCTGGTATTGGATAACTAACTGGGAAGTGTCTTCCCCCCTCAGCATTCCTTGCTTGTCTGTAGTTTTTTGGGTGTTTGTTTATTAGTTTTTTTGTTTTTGCTTGTTTGGGTTTCTTTTAGTTTATTTGTTTGTTTGTTTTTGTCTACGGGTGGGCTCCCATGAAGTTTCTATTGGTCTTATTGCTTGTTCACGTCTTAATTAAGCAGTGGTACTATTGACATATCTTGGGTGAAGCTTCCCTGACATTTTTAGAGACAAACAACTCACAGTCATCGTTCTGGTCCCCTGGCTCTTACAAGCTTCTTTCTCCCCTCTTCCTCAACAGTCTCTGAGCCTTAGATGCACAATTTGTACGAGTATCCATCATGGGGGACATAGATATTTTTAATGCACTCCCCAAAAATTAACTGGGGGAAAGATGGTTGACACACAGTTTGGAATCATATTTATTACCTCATGCATGGGTTTGTTGTATTTCTTCTGAGAAAAGGCCCCAGAGTTAGGATCTTTAAGAACCTGTGGTTTCAAAGGGTTTTTCAAAGCCACTTATAATTACACTAGTGGTTGTAAGACACATCCTGGCTTAGGGCAGAGGAGATCTTCCAAAGAATCAGGGGAAGTAATAGAATTTAAGTCAAGAAGTGTAGATTTTCTACTTATTCTATGTTGGTTCATAAAGGTAGCATTTCCCTCTTAAGTGCTCAGGGTAGAGTTGACAAACCTCTGGTAAGATTAAATGTGAAGGAAATAAAACCTACATTCCAAAGGGAGCTGCCAGAACACTCATTCACCAGCCTCTTCTGCCCAGATGGCTTTGCCAGGTGTGAGGTCGGGCCTTCCCTGGCCTACTTACTTATAACAAATAGACCCAGCCTTGCTAAAAGGCCTGCTTTGTCTCCAAAGCACAAAGGCCTGCCTGCCTCTTGGCACCTAAGCCATCTCTGCCTCTAGAAAGCCAATAGTCTTCTTCTCAAGCTTTCTTAGGTCATGGTCTCCTATATCCAAGGAAAGTCAATGTGGACTTTTCCAGACGGAAGAGAGGAGGCAGGGAGGTCCCCAGCTTCCCTCAGGTGAACCTGGCTGGAGCCCGGAAGGTTGAGTTTATGCTTAAGGTAAAGTAACTCATGCCTTATACTTTCCCAAGACCAAGGAACTGGGATACATTTGTCAAAAACACTCAGGCTTGTGACGCATTTGCTTACATGTGCCCCACACCCCAAAAAGCTCTCTCCAGAATAGAGGACACAGGAGTGGCTGTCCAAAGAACTTCCCTTCATTTCTTCTGACACCTTGTTCTTTACAAAAGGTCACCATGCTCTGGTTCCTGGGGAGCTGAGCACATAACCATGCCATCCAAAAGGCTGTGCGTTCCTTTGAAACAGGAAATAGCTAGGCTCATCATTTGAAACAGGAAATAGCTAGGCAGTGAATTTCCCGCAGGGCACTGCCTGGAGAGAGCCAAGCAGCCTGTTCCACCCTGTGGGGTATCCCTTTTCAGCTCTGACCCCTTCAGAGCACTTTTCTCTACAAAAGGCTGGAACTGAACCTCCTAGCTAGTTTACACAGCAGGTCAGCCCCGACCTCAGAATCAGAGCCAGGTCTCAAGGATGGGCTGGGCAGCCTGTTAAGGGGAGCCACATTCCAAACAGAGAAAGGTAGTTTCCAGAGCTTTGGAAGGAGCTAAGCCTTCTCCATAGTCGGGTCAACAAATTTCTGAAGCTCAACTTTGATTCTAGAAAAGACATCACTATGCAAATTTTCTAAGGTAGAAAAATCTAGAAGAGAGAAAACCAGTCTAAGGGATGATGGGCTTTCTTCTCCTCATGCAGTTAAAGATGATCACGTACCTGGTAATGTGGGTAACTAAACATTACTGTTAGAATGTCTCTGTATTGCCTACCAAGTGGGTTCAACTTTCTGACATGATGACAGGATGTTATTTACCATGTAATACAGTTGCCAAAAAAAAAAAAAATCGCATCACAGACACACACATAAATCTCATATATATATATATATATATATATATAAAACACATCACACACACACACACACAACACACACATATATATAAAACATATATGGTATATATATCTTAATATATTCTTACATATAATACATTCATATATGGTACATAATATGTATATATACTATATATGCTATTTTTATATAGTTGCATTTAAGTTACCTAGATGATAAACTACCCTCATTCAAGAACAATCATCAAGATTCTTCCACTGTTTTATGGAAATATGTATGAATGGAAAACCTAGAGTTTTGTCACCCATGAATGTCTAGTTTGCATGCCCATCAAAGCAGAGTGATCCACAGTCAGGCTGGCTGGTTGCTGCTCTGAGGAGACACCCTCCTCAGTTTCCCATGTGCATGCAAGATGAAAACTATTTAGCAACATTCCAAGTTCACTGCAGGGCAAAGGTGGTGAGGATGAAACTTACTCAGTGACGTGGTGTCCTATAGAACAGGATCACCCAGGTGGTCTGAAGTACTTCTCGGACTCTGGGTAGAATTTTCTGGAATGAGACTTTGGAACTCTTCGCTGAGCATGGGAGAAGCCTCGCTGAATCCCCCTGCTAGTCTCGGGTGTGACTGTCATGCACATGAAGATGAAATACCTGTGAGATAGTTCTCATAGGCTGCCCATACTTCAGCATCGAGACAGTAAGGCTTGAGGGAGCCATGATGTGAGCAACACAGTCAGTTCACACTCACTCAATGCTGGTTTTCCTGAGCAAAGACTAGGGCTCTGTGGCAGGTCCTGGCTTAGAAGTAAAGCCAGTAAGAACTTAGGGGGTTCACAGAGAGGTCCTGAACCTGTGGGCCTCAGCAGAGAACTAGGTAGTACTCAGATCACAATTGCCACACATGGACAGAGCACCTGGAATAAGTTGCAACTTGCAACATTTTAGATCAATTGATAAACAGCTTGACCCCTTGTTGTCCGTGAATTACTCGGGAGCAGCAGTAAAGCAGGTTTTGTTAGGAGGTCAGCAGAAAATAATCAGGTTGAGTACAGCAGTATATTCAAAAGTGCTCCCCATCCAATGCTGTGGGTTGGTTTCACTTCAGAAGCAGAATGAGAGAGGAAAAAACCTTATTTAGGAACTTTCAGAGCTTCAGAAATGGAGGCACAGAAGCAATGCTGCTTTTCCCTCTGTGACAAAAGACGGCACGTGCTTTGCTGTTCTCACATCACCAACACAAAATTTGCATTAAAAATTCCTGAGGTTTGTTGTTGGTATTTGGCTTCTAAATGGAAGGCAAAGGCTGGAAAATGGGTAAGATTTTCCCTGAAAAACTCAAGCGAGTAGCAAGAAAAAATGGAGAATGTAGAGGAGGTGCAGACGGGCATATGTGAGGAGGAGGGTCCGTGACACCCTTAACTAGGTCTACAGAACAAGTTCCTGCACTTGTAGACAAAGCGAGGTAAGGAGAGAGAAGACGCAGAGAAAGTGGTTCTGATCCTTAAAATAGAGGCGCCTCGGAGTGGAGGAAGTAAGTTCTCATTCCCCGCCAGTAGAGGGCACTGTCGAGCAGTGTTTGGCTGCTGCTTGGCAAGGGGTCCTGCAGGGAGCGGGGCAGGGACAGGAGCCGTGATTGCTCAAGTGGATGGAAGGCGTGTTTCTTACAGTGCCACTCAGAGTGTATGAATACCAGAGGCAGATTTGCATTTTTAAAAACGTTATGCTAATATATTAATATCTCATAGCAACAGAGAAAAGCTGTGGGCCTTCCATGGAGTCCCCGATTCTCTCCACAAACCCTTCTGACAGGTAGCGATTTATATAAAATGCTCGGAGGAGGCTGTAAGAGATTGTGATACATATTTCATAATATTTTCTAGCACAGCACTTGATCTCACGGGCAGATTCATGAAAATGCAGTATTTATTATACAATATCCTATGTTTTATTAAACCTGGTTACATAGCAAGGGAGACATTTGTGGCAGAAGCCTGAAGGCTAAGCTGGGGCTCAGGGCCTCCGACACACAGTCCCAGGAGCCAAGAAAGAACCCAGATGTTGAGGGGTATCCTGAGCCCTCGCTCTGTCTATAACCTCCCTCCCATAGCCCTGGGGAGGCCCTAGCTTCTCCTGATGAAAGGAACAGGCTCACCGCTCTCCCACTGGCCACAGAACTGAGCGGAGTATTAATAACACGTTCAAAGACAGAGGCCCTCTATCTTATCAGAAGTAGAAGGGAGTCTAGCTTGTTACCCAGTCTGCTGCCCCGAACTTATCTTTGGAGCCACATGGCAGAATGCATCCTTCAGTCTCCTCAGCACTGCAAGGCTCCCAGCCAACCTGCCCTCCTGGAAACCTTAGAAATCTGGGGAGGGTTTGCTTCACACAGACCCCTCCGGGCCAGGAATCAATCGGTCTGGCTCCCCTCTGATCTCCCAGGGCTGTGTGCATGGGGTCCCAGCAGCTGGAGTAACTCTACTCCCACACAACCGTTCTTTTCTTTCTCCTGGACAAGATTTATGCGGCACGGTTTAGTCTTACACAGACAGACATTCCCAGGGGGCGGGCCCTGAACTCCCATGGACCACGGCCCTTTCTGCTCCCTGCAAGCCAGCCTGAAGGTGGAAGCTTAGATAAAGCTGGGTGGATACTCAAGGAAATGGGATTTTTGTATGAGCCAGGGACTCATTTTAAATGACTTGATGGATTGTGTTGACCCTTGAGAGCCAGAAAGGGGAGCCGTAGAGGTAGCTGTGTAGGTGCTCACTTGCCTCGAGGCTCTAAGAGTGGAAGGTTTTGGCCTTTGTAGTCCAGAGCTACCACCCTAAACACGCTGTGTGTGCTCAGACGGGTTGCTTAACCTCTCTGTTTCTTGATTTTCTTACATATAAAATGAGGGTATTCACCACCCCTTAGTGTTATGGTGAAATAATGAATACCGGGCAGACTTTGGCACAGGGAATGTCAGCCATCATTGTGAGACTGTTAGCTCTCCAGCCACAGAGCAGCAACTGCTCGCTGTCCATTCGAACTGATGAGTGGGTGAACAGTGTCACTGCGTAAGGGGTCCTCTCCCAGAAGACAAGGAAAGGTCTTCTCCATGGAGCACTCGGTAGACGTAGAGGCTTGACTGGTAGGGATGGTAGTCTTGGAAAGGATGCCAAGAGACCAAAACAAGTAAAAAAAAAAAAAACATCCTTTGTTTGTTTGTTTGTTTTTGGTGTGTGTGTGTGTGTGTGTGTAGGCGATTGGCCAGAGGCATTTCCCAGAAATCAGCCACCACACTAGGGAATCAGCCTGTGCCTTTTCCACTCTGGGAGGGGTCTAGGGAGTGCTGAGCCCACAGAGTCTGCCTTCTACTTACCTGATGATGCCAGCTCCAGACAGCCCTGACCTGGAGGCTGATCTGAATAGTAATCAGTCTCTCCTGTCTCCCTCTCTGTACAAGAACCCGGGACACTAATAGCATCCCCAGGGAACGCTGCTACTAGAAAGGGGTCTGCCGTGTCTGTGGTGTCTGCGGCTGCTGCTCGATCATCATCCTCCTGGGCAGCAGCTAGGATAAAAAGGATTTTCAACTTGGTTGGCAGCTTCGTTAAAAGAAAAAAGGGAAAGAAAGAAAGAAAAGAAAAAGGAAGAAAGGAAGAAGAAGAAGAAAGGAAGGAAGCACTTGATTTTGTTGGTGCTAGTGTAAGACATTTATGTCTTACACAATTACTCAAAATCACTTTCTATAGAATCTCATTTTATTTTGTTTGTTTTCAAACTCATTCTAGAAAAATGACTGAAGTCTACTGACGTGTAACTCAGCGCCTCAAGAAACGGAAACAATAGCCCAGTAGCCACTCCAAGTCTGTGTGTGACAGGCTTGCATTGAGGGACGCCATTTCCCATACAGATAGCCCAAATCTTGGGCCATTCAAAAGAAGATTTTTATACTCAGACAATTGGATAGAACATTCTTTCACTGACTGGGCATTTGTACAGCTGGATGTAAGAGTCCCTGCCCTGCTGGCCTGGTGGCCAAACATTTAATACTAGCACTTGGGAGGCAGAGTCTAACTGATCTTTGTGAGTTCAAGCCAGCCTAGTCTACGAAGTAAGTTCCAGGACAACCAGGGCTGTCTCCTGTCTTGAAAAACAAAACATAAAAACAAAAATAGCAACAAAAATGAAACCAAAAAAAAAAAAAAAAAAAAACTGAGCTTGTGTCCCCAAGAATATTCTCTCAGGTTAAGATTCTCAATGGCTTCAGCATAGGGTTTATTTGGGTCCTGCATGCAGGGGAACAGCATAGGAAGAATGTGGTCAGAGAAGCGGGCAGCGGCTTGTCGGAGCTCGGGGATCCCTGTGGACTTCCTGTCTGTCCCACATCTGTCCCCCTACCTCCTGAGAGGCCACAGATCATTGCTTCAGGGTTTCCTGGAGAGGCTTCTATTCCCACAACTAAATCTATTCTATCAGAGTGTTTCCTTTGCCAAAGGCTAATTGATGTCCATTACGTCAGAGGGAATGTTATGATTTTAGTCAAAAGCAGTAAACTAGAAAAGACAGGCTGTATTACAACCTTCCATTCCACTGTGTCCCAGGGCGTAGACCCGCAGGAAAGGCCCAACAAAACCAGATTGTGAGCAGGGGCCTGCCAGAGCCCTCAGAGGACAAATGGAAAACTGACCTTGCCCCATGTCATCTTGAATGAGGTGGTGGGATCCATAGTTGATCAACTAAGTCTGCAGAGACAGAGGGGATAGCTTTGTGCTATTTTGCCACAGGAGACATTTGAGCCACGGGCAAAGGCCCTTCATGCTACACCAAATGAAGGAATCCACAGCCTCTCTTTTCTTCAGGAGCTTGGTCCTCACAGGCCTGAGGCTGTTGGGGTGACGTGAGAAAAACTTCAAGTATGGAATTCATGTTTAGGCTTCCACCCTGTACAATGCATATCAAATTACAGAGAAATCAGAATGTCTGCAGATAAAATTAGAGTGCAGAGTTTAATCAAGTCATCAGAGTAAATTGCCACAAAATGGGGAATGTTCTCATGGCCCTAATTCTGAACTCGTTCCTTACACAAAGGACATCATGCTTTGATTCTATTTGTTCAGAGGCCTGTATTCTACTAATGCATGTTTTTCCAATATGATTTAGAGCATAGGAGTGGTAAGTGAAAGTTAGGTCATTTTGTCAGATACGTTGGTTTTCCAGCTGGCAATTACAGAGCCGAATAAAGCACGGCTCAATGTAACCGATACACACTTAATCTAGTTACCATCTAGTATTTGGGATTTTGTGCTTAGAGTATCAGATCCCTGGGGGGTTGTGCTTATTTAGAGACTGTCAATTAAGACACAAGTATCTGCTTCAGAAAGCCCGGAGCTGCCTGATCCCTGAGAAGGAAGATAAATGCACAAAGACCTAGGGCTGTTTCAGGCTGAAAGCATGTAAGTCGCCTCTTGGTATATTAGTGGAGCTTTACACCTGAGATCAGAGGCAAACCGTCCCGGACTCCCCAGGCAGAACTTGGAAAATGGGCAGTTACCTTTGTTTCTGAGGACGGCCATGTTGAAATACCATGCACTGTCTCAGGAATGGGAGTTCATTCACTCACAGGCAGCTGGACATCAATACACTCTGCTCCATGCTATTCTCTGTGCCTTGAAGATTGGTATCTTCATGATCATATGGCATTACCTCTGTACGTGTTCAGACGTCCCCCCACTTAACATGTGTGTATGTGTGTGAATGTGCAGGTATAGATGCACATGTATGTACTTGCGTGTGGAAGTCGGGATAACCTCAGCTATGCCACCTAATACAGTCTCACTCTCTTGAGACAGGCTCTCTTATTGGCCCAGAGCTCACCAGTAAGCTAAGCTGGCCAGCCATCAAGCCCAGGGATGCTCTTGTCTCTACCTCACCAGTACTGGGATTATAAGTTTGTGCCACCACACCTGGCTTTTTAAATACCGGTTCTGAATCAAACTCATGTGGGTATGCTTGCAACTGCCTAGCTGCTCTCCCAGCCCCCAGGTGTCCCTTATTTTATGGACAGAGCTCGGCATTGTTGACTGTATCCACTCTCTGCCTGTTCTAAATGTGCCCACATTCTGATGTTATATGGAGAGTTGGTTGGCTTTTCTGTTACTGTAGCAAAAATACTTGAGCCAATCACCTTATAAAAAAGGAAAGAACATTTGTTTCACAGTTTCAAAGGTTTCAACTCCTGCTTAGTTGGTCCACTTGTTTTGGACTGAGGTGGAGAGTGCGTGGTGGAGCAGAGATGCTCGCCGCAGGCAAGGATAACCGGAGAGCAAGAAGGCTACTGGTGTCCCACAGTCTGTTTTAAGGATACTTCCTCCAGTGCCTAAAACTTGCCACCAGACCCCATTCTTTAAAGATTTTCTGCCTCCTGTCTTAGCTAGGGCTTCTATTACTGTGATAAAACACCATGACCAAAAGCAGCTTGGAAAGGAGACAGTTTATTTCAGCTTGCTACACTCAGGTTACAATCCATCACTGCAGGAAGGCAGGGCAGGAACTTAGGGAAGGAGCTGGAGGTTAGAGCTGATGCAGAGGCCACATAGGAACTAGATTCACTGCCTTGCACCTGTGGATCATTCAGCCTGCTTTCTTCTAGCCAAGACCACCTGCCCGCGGTGCTGCTACCTATACTGGGCTGGGCCCTTATATATCGATAATTAAGAAAATGCGGCAGACATGTCTACAAAAGTCCTTTGGAACCATTTCCTTGCTTTAGAGTCTCTTTTCCCAAATTATGTTTTATGTCTAGCTTGTGCCAAGTTGACATAAAACTAGCCAACATGCCTTGCAATGATGCCACTGGCCAGGGATCAAACCTTAAGCTACATGACAATTCCAGGGACATCCCGATCAAGGTATAGCAGGGATTTAGAAAATCAGCATATGACTGAGGGGCTGACCTTAACCCATAAGACAGTGAAGCTTTCTGCTTGGATTACAAGGTTTTAGAGATGGAGAAAACTCCCACCCAGCTCCTGTCCTCTGTCCCCTCCTAAGTCCTCCCACCCCACCACACCTTCCTCACAGGTTTCTGAACACCTTAGACATGTAACCTTTTGCATCTTAGAGTAGCTTCACTTTTCCAGGTGAGGCAGACATTAACTCCCTCACAGGTGTCAGACTTCTGACTTGGTGATTCTCTTGTATACAGAGTTGCATATAGATCCTGTTACTTTATCAACTATCAGAAGGGAGGCTGCATGCCAACTCTGCAATGTAACTAGGACAGACCACAATGAACAAGAGGGGAGAGGCCAGACTGGCAGGCTGAGCCCTCTGGGCAAGTGCTGGTCCTGCTCACACTGAGTGACTCCTAGCTGAGGGCCTGCACCCAGCTGCTTCCTCAGGCACTGAGAGGTGATGGGACATTGTAGCCCGATGGCTTTGCAATTACCACTAAGATTTCTCATTGACTTTGGAATATCTATTAAGATTAACTTCTTAATGTATTCCAAGGAGCATGATGAACAGAGAGATGTAGAAATTCTGCTTTGGGCATAGCTAACTTTCTAGCCTGATGTGTCATAGGCTCAAGAGAATTCTGTGGTGGCCAGGGGCAGGTGAATGGAGATGAGTAGTTAAGAGCCAAAGGCAAACCTCAAAGGCAGCAATAGTGTAGCAGACACTTGGGTTTGAATCCAGATTCTGGTACTCTCTGGATGGGTGACATTAGACAAGTTCCCTGACTTTCCCACCTGAGCAATCTGCTCACTCTGAATCCTGTCTATGGATTATTAGGTAGACAGGTCACAGAGTGTCCAGCAAGCATGCAGCCGTGCCTCTAACAGCACAGGCAACTTCATCTTCCCTCACAACCCCAACAGTCAGGAAAGCTGTGAGCTTTGGAAGCCTGACCCCAAGGTACTCTGAGGCTGTGAACTTGCCTTGGCTACAGACACTGCACTTACAGTGTGACCCAGTCCAGGCCCACAGCTCCCCCTGCTCCTGACCTGCTGTGGCGTTCTGCAGGCACCGCCAGGACTGACTGCACAGCTTCCTGTGCAGCAGGGAGGCCCAGCAGGCGGGGAAAATGAGAGTAGCGAGAGTGTGCACACCTGGGCTGGATCAATGGCCACCTTGTAGAGTGGAGCGACCCTCTGGGGCGGCTGGCTTGTAGCTGTTTGTCAGTCATCAAGTCACTGGGCCAGGGTCTGTTTTTCGTATTTTCTGTTAGCACAACTCCACTCAAAAGAACTCATCTCTGACTGCCCTCCTTTCTAACTGAGCAAGCTCCTTCACTATTCATCTTTTCTTCCCAGCAACATGTCTGTCTGTCAGTCTGCCTGCCTGTCTGTTTGTCTCTTTACCTTTCTCCTGAAGTTTGTTTAAATCAAGTATCGATGGGGAAGCAGAAGGCTGGGATGACTGAAAGGAAGTCCAAGAGGTGGGGGGTGGGAGGCAAATAGATTATTCTAGAAAAGTCTATGAGGAGGCCTGTCCAGCTGGGGGGTCCTGCCTCTTTTAAATGTTAGCAGCATGCGCTTGACACCTGACCTTGCTAGGAGCCATTATCACACCAACTCCACTGCTGTTTGACCATGTGCTGTGTCCATTTCAACTAGAGGGGAGTTTAAAGGAGATACCCTGCACCAATGCATGCTGCAGATGGGGAAGGCTTAACTTTTGGGGGCTTATTCTTTTTTTCATTTTACTTTCTCTCTCTCTCTCTTTCTTTCTTCTCTTTCTCTCTTTCTCTCTTCCCCCTACCCTCTCTTTTTTTGTAAAGACAGAGTTTCTTTGTGTAGCCCTGGCTGTCCTGGAACTCTTTGTAGACCAGAATGGCCTTGAACTCAGAGATCCATCTGCCTCTGCCTCTGCCCTGCCCTGCCCTGCCCTGCCCTGCCCTGCCCCTGCCCTGCCCTGCCCTGCCCCTGCCCTGCTGCCCTGCCCCTGCCCCTGCCCTGCCTCTCTGCCTCTGCCTCTCTGCCCCTTGCCTCTCTGCCCCTCTGCCTCTCTGCCTCTCTGCCTCTCTCTGCCTCTCTGCCTCTCTGCTCTCTGCCTCTGCCTCTCTGCCTCTCTGCCTCTCTGCCTCTCTGCCTCTCTGCCTCTGCCTCTCTGCCTCTCTGCCTCTCTGCCCTCTGCCTCTCTGCCTCTCTGCTCTCTGCCTCTCTGCTCTCTGCTCTCTGCCTCTCTGCCTCTCTGCCTCTCTGCCTCTGCCTCTCTGCCTCCTGCCTCTGCCTCTGCCTCTGCCTCTGCCTCTGCCTCTGCCCTCTGCCTCTGCCTCTGCCTCTGCCTCTGCCTCTGCCTCTGCCTCTGCCTCTGCCTCTGCCTCTGCCTGCCAAGTGCTGGAATTAAAGGTATGCACCACCATGCCTGGCTAGACTTAACTATTTTTAAGGGCATACATCTTCTAAGTAAACCTGGCCTACATATCTGCCTCTTGTTTACTTACAAAAGAAATGTATTTCTCCCAGTCTCTGTAAAGTGTCTCCTCATAGGCCCAGATGTTTTCAAATGCATCAAAACAACCTCAGTTGTTTTGTGTCCGATGGTTGAAAACATGTTTCAGAGTAGATGAACATGACCCTTATGTGTCTCTGATTACACTGTACAAAATTTTATAGAATTCTATGCGATTCGATTTACAGAGAGAATAATGTAAAGAATACAGGTCTCTATTCCTGTGGCTGTTGATTGTTCTAGACATGAGCTCCTCCTGTCAAGGCTGCTAGGACATCACATTTTACTATGCATATCAATGCACAGATCCTAGTGTGTTCTCAGGACAGCATGTATAATATTCTGTCATATAGATACACCATGTAACATGTGTCTCTGGGGTTTGTTTGGCTTGGTCCTCCACATTCCGTGTCCAACTTTTAAAATGAAGACAAAGAACATTCTAGAATCTGAGCATTTATAGGAGGTTTTAGAGTTCACACCTCAAAGCCTAAGCCACTGGGACAAATTACACAAGGATCTGCATTCAGCGGGTGTTACTAAATTGTAATCTAAAAAAGGCTGTCTCTGATTTACAGCCACAGTGACTGTGTATAGCAGTGTGCCCTGAACACTGAGGTTCCTCCTCCTTCCTCCAGCTTGCTCAGCCTGAGAAATGAAACACAAGTCACTGCAGCTCAATCTGTGTCCTGTTTCCTCCCCTGGCAGCCTCTGCCTCTCTCCTCTCATCCCTTAGTATATGGATGGCAAGCGCCCACAAAAAGGCAGAAAGTAACAGGAGACAGATGCACACCCAGCCCTCAGAGCTGAAGTGTCTCAGAACACAGGCACCAGCATGCTATAGTCCAGTTATGTGTTATGTCCAGTTACAAAACTCATATTAAAAACTCACACCTAAGCTGCTCTCTGGTTCCTTGAGACAATGCAAACAAGAACAGAGAAACTAAGAACACGGAAGACCAAGGGTGTTGCAGAGCTGGGTGTCTTTTTCCAGGAGTCATACCCAACCGGGCTATCCCACAGCAGGCTCCCATAGTGGGCTATCCCACAGCAGGCTCCCATAGTGGGCTATCCCACAGCAGGTCACACTGACCTGGCTCACAGTCTGCCCTCTGTTGCTACTTCTATATTTTCCAATCTTTTCCTACTTCTGCCCCGTTTAATTACTTCTTACCCAACACAGGACACATGCTGGCAGATCCCAGGCAGACTTTTGACATGACCAGTGTGTGTAGATGGATTCTAACTCTACCCTGAATCTGAAGGGCTCTGAAGTTCATGGGTGTCCACAATGTCCAGATTCCCCAGACAGCCTGACCTCCCTCTCTCCTTCTCTCCTTTTCTCCTCCCTCCCTCCCTCCCTCCCTCCCTCCCTCCCTCCCTCCCTCTCCATCCCCATTTTCAATTTGAACCTCCCCTAATGAACTTGGAAATGAGCCAGTTCCAAAACTGGCAAGGAACCCAATTTATCCAGGTGGCCTCAAGACCACCCCTGGAGCAGACTTGGACCTCTGCCCCCGAGAGGAATTGCTCACAAAACAGGCTCTGTGTTTCTCCTCTCAGACACATATTCCTGGAATTAATATGTCACCACCTTCTCTGGGGTCCCTGCCTGACGGAAGGTGAATTTGTGTATATTCACGCACCCAGCAACTGTATCTGTTTACTGTACGTCGTTAACCAAAGAAAACTGCCCACGTTAGTGGGACTCCGTGAGTTTCTTTTAATTTCTGTAGATTAGTTGTGTCTGGCTTTCATAGCACTTGGCCTAAGCATAAGTGAGCCCACTTTCCCTAAGATTCACACTTGAAATGTGTGAATAACATAACTCATTCAGCCTCTTTCTCAAAAAGAGGAAACATGTGAAGCTCATTAGAGTTTCTCCAACATTCATTCAGAAATTAATTGCCAGTTTTTATATCCCACCAGAACTTTCCAGGTCTCTCAAGGAGCCATTCCCAAAACCAGGACTTTATTACCACGGTGGAACACATTTGCTCCGGGATACCATTTATATAAAAGGAAACATTCTGTCCCTTCAGTGTAAAACCTGAAAAAATATTATCATTCACAATAAATGTGAATGAGAATTTGCTGAGGGCTGGGATGAACCAGAGAGATACAGTACAAAGGGCCTGAAAGATAACTGATAAATAAACATAATATTCAAAGGTGGGGTGTCAGGCTGAAAATGTAACTCAAAGGTAGATTGCTTGTCAAGCAAGCACAAGGTTGTGAGTTCAAAGTACTCTAATATAAAAATAAAGATACTAGAATCATCCAGTCTGGGTGAGACCTTGACAGGTAGCTTTCCAATGAGGCTCATTATGTTTTCTTCATTATGAAATTATCCTTCTTAATTTTAGAGAATAATTTTTTAATGGAAAGAAGAGAAAAAGCCATCATAATCCTACCACCCAAAGATAATGCTATTAACACTTTTTTAAATTATATTAATTTATTTATTATTAATTTATATGCAGGCTTTGTCCGCATACAATGTGTCCATGTGGTTGCGATCAGAGATTATCTGATTACATAGTAACTGTCTGTGCTGGTTAGTTTTCATCAATTTGATATAAACTTAGACATATCTGGAAAGAAGGAGACTCTATTTAGAAATTGCTCCATTGGATTGACCTGTAGGAAAGTCCTTGGAGGTATTTTCTTAATTCATGATTAATGTAGGAAGGCCCAGACACTGTGGCAGAGCCACCCCTGGGCAAGTGGTATTGGCTGCTATAAGAAAGCCGGCTGAGCAAACCACAAGGAGCAACCATTATGTAGCGATCTTCCATGGCCTCTGCTTCTGTTCCTGCCTCCAGGTTCCTGCCTCAGGTTCCTGCTCCATTCTGTCCGGTTTCTCTCCATGATGAATCATATACTTCCTCTCAAAATTGTTCTTGGTCTTTGTTTTATGCCAGCAACAGAAACCTAACTAGAACAGCATCTTATCCTACTTCAACATGCAGCCCCCAGACAGTTACCATCAAAGACCTATCGGTTCATCCAACAGAGGTCCATGGAATCCCCTGTTAACAGCCAGGACTTGACTTACTAGAGTGAAGGAAAGGTATTACACCTTACAGTCTGTATTCTAGGTAAAGAAAACATGGTAAAAGTGTAACCAATGGGACTGTGATAAGATGCCAGTGTAATTTGGAAGCAGGTATTGTAAGAACATCACAGCCTTTAGAGCAATGGTCTTCCATATGGAGAATAACCCCGGAGGGACTATTTGTGAGGGAAGAGGAGGGGGCTCAGCAATACTCCATGAGCAATATGGCAGCTTGGATCATCCTGGGAAAAAGAGAGGCAACCGTGGTTCATTGGTTAGGTTCTTGGAGCTTGCTGATAAGTGAATGAAGAGGACGGATGGTGTGTGGCTGTCAAGCTTCTGTCTCCTGTGATTGGGTGAATTCGGGTGTCAACACAGAGGTGAGGTGCCCAGGGGAGCAGCAGATTTGAGGGGAAGTGGAGTTCTATTGTGGACAAGCAGGATAATGACCATTAGACAAGTGAGTAGATAAGAGCAGATTTGCAACTGAATGAGAGACTGGGATCTGGAGCCAAGTTGTCTAGTTGAGAATTATTAACCCTTAGAAAGCACTTAAAGCCAGGGGAAGTGGATGAGGTGAGTTGGGGGAAGGCAGTGTGAACAGAGAAGGACCCTTTGAGAAATCACTCTGACTTTTAAAATGATGAGAAAAGGAGGCCCATACACTGTATCCCAACAGGCTCCCTGCCTCCCACCAGACAGCTTGAGGCATGTGTGAGAAAGGGCACAGACCCTCCATCAACAAATTATGTATTTTGTGAAGGGATGTGTTGTTGTTGTTCTAGGGCCTCTTAAAATTGTGCAGATTAAAGCCATATTGGACAATTTTGATTTGAAAGCTGACAGGCTGGGTATCTATAGCTCAGTATTTAAATGTAATGAAAAGTATTTAAATTTATTTTAACTCAACACAAGAAAGGAGTCTTGTTTCCAAGAGCAGCTGAAAACTGGTGAACATTTGCACACCATTGAATATGTTATCATATCTTCTTTAGAACGGCCCTTCCCACCAATGGATTATTTGAACACATGTTGTTTGATTTCCAAGAGTTTAGAGACTTGCTGGGTTTTGTTGCTGGTGGTAGTGGTTTGGTTTTCTTTTTCTTTTTTTTTCTTGTTTTGTCTTACTGAGTTTTAGCTTGATTTCATGATGCTCAAATAAAAAAGTCTGTATAATATCAACTTCTTTAAATTTGGAGATAGTGTGTTTCAGGGAATGTTCCATGCATATTTGAGAAAAAAAAAATGTGTGTCCTGATACTAGGGAGAGTGGAGTGGGTTCTTTGAATATTAGATCCTATTGGTCAAATACACACACACACACACACACACACACACACACACACATTTGTG
The DNA here is from genome assembly GCA_021653895.1 of Mastomys natalensis. NCBI lineage: Eukaryota > Metazoa > Chordata > Mammalia > Rodentia > Muridae > Mastomys > Mastomys natalensis. Next base: position 763,744 of record JAJTUV010000343.1, read on the forward strand.
TGTGTGTGTTTGACTAATTTGCTTTCTAGAAATTCACTTGCTAAGAGGGAAATTAGTTAAGTCCCCAACTATACATTTGGGCATGTTTATATTTTCTGTCTGCCTTTATTGGTTAATTAGTTTAGCTAGCCCTGAACTCCCTATATAGCCATGGACCTGATCCTCCTGTTGCAGAATCCCAAATTCTGGTACAATATCTGTGTCCTACCACATGTGATTTATGGAGTTTAGGGGACTGAACCCAGGGCTCTGTGCATGGTAGACTCTACCACCTAAGCTACATCCCAGTCCCTAGCTATACTTATTTATATAAAATTTTGAGTCTCTAATATTTGGTGCTTGTACCAATAAGGTCATTATTCATTCCAAGTGATACTTTTGTTTGTTTAATGTCTTTTTTTTTTTCTATAGTGATTCCCTTTGCTCCAAAATCTAGTTTATCAGATCTAAACATCGTCATTGCTGGTTTGTATTATTAGGGCATGTGTGCTTTATCTTTGACAACACATTGGACTTCCTTCTCCATATGTCATTGGTTCTGAAGGGATTTTCTCATAGTTGGTATATAGTGATTTCTAATCTGTGAAGCCAATCCCTGCCTTTTAATTGGTGTAATTATACTATTTAATTTATGGTAGTCATGATATATGAGACCTCAGATCTGCTATGTTTTGTTTCCTGTTACTCTTCTCTGTTTCTCATTGGTTGACTTCCTGTAGATTGTCTGAACTGGCTCCATCTTGCCTGGTTTCCAGTGTTCCTATGTGTTTTCTGTGTTGCTATGTACATTGTAGTCCCAAATCAACTTGAAGAAGAAAAAAAAAGGGGGGGGGTTTGGTTATTTTGGTTTGTTTTTTTTTTTTTGGTTTACCAGTCCATGATTGTAGGAAGCCAGGTCAGGAACTAAAAGACAGGATCCTGGAAGCAGGAAATGAAGTAGAGACCCCACTGATTGTCTTGCTTCCAGGTTCATAATGTTGAGATACCTTTTTATACAGTTTAGGCATACCTGCATAGGGGATGGCACCACCTGCTGTGGGCTGGGCCTTCCCCTGGGCTGGGCCCTCCTCCATCAATTAACAATTAGGAAAATACTCCCAAGATATGCCCACAATCTGGTGGAAGTCATTCCTTAGTTAAACTTACCTCTTTCAAGGTGATGCTGTGTGCCACACTCCAGCTGAAGCTAACTGTGATTCGGAGCATGCACATGTGACTTAGAGTCTACTGGGGTCAGTATTCTACCACTTCAAGTGGAATGTGCAAAACTTACTGCCAACTTCTTCCATCTCCTAGATTGACTTAGGTATGAAATGGCGAATTTTTGATTCTACAGTCAAACACAATTTATAAGATTCGTAAATATCTTCCAGAAGTTCTCTTTCTACTGTTTTCTCCTCCTTACCCTCCTCCACCTCCTCCTCTTTCTCCACCTTCTCCCCTTCCTCCTCTTCTTCCTTCCCCTTTTTCCTTCCCTCCTCCTCCTCATCCTTCCCCTCCTCCTCTCTCTCCTCCTTCCCCTCTTCTTCCCCCTCCTCCTTCCTCTCCTCTTCGTCTTCCTCCTCTCCTTCCTCCCCCTCTCCCTCCCCCTTCCCTCCTCTCCTCCTCAATGCTCTAAGATTCTTTTATTGTTAGGCTTCCATTTGAAGAGTTTGCTTGGCCATTCAAACTGTAGATTCTTTGGGCATTTTGTCATCTGACAAGCAGCCTGTCTCTCATTTATTCCTGAAGGATGGTTTTACCAGATACAGAGTCTGCGGTTGGCAGTCCTTTTCTTTCAGAATTTGAAATATGGGCCATTTGCCTCCTGCCTCCCTGGAGTCCCAGGGCTGAGAGATTCTCTGTCTTCAGGTTAGCGCCTGCCTTGGGGGATGCGGCATTTCCTCTGGCTGCTTTCAAGGATTTTCAGTTCATCTTTATTTTCTAGAAGCTTAGTTACAGTTTTGTTCTGGAATGGACATCTCTGGGTGCATTTTATTTGGAGCTTACTCGGCTTCTCCATTTTATGGCTTTTAGAGCTTTGTGTCTTTTGCCAAATTTGGGGAGCTTTCAGCCATTCATTATTGTTTAAAATCTCTTTCAGCTCTGGGGTCCTCTGGGGCTAGCCAACAAAAGTAGGATCTTTGGCTGTTTCAGATCCTTGAGGCATAGGCCTCCTCTCCCTTTTCCCCTCCCCCCACCCATGAGCACCTCTCCCTGTATGGCATCTGCCCTTCCTCACCCATCCCTGTCTCCTACTGAGCTCATTCAATGCTGTTGGCTTTTCTTTTTTAATAATAAACCAATAACAAGAACATTTTCAACTTTATAGTGTTTAATTATATTTTTATAGTATATATATATATATATATATTATATATAATATATATATATATGTTTCATCTCCTTGCTAAGGTTTTTCACCTTTTCCATTTCAGTCAACAGAATCTGTTGTTGACTGTGGAAGCTCAATTGTAGTGACAGCTTTAAAATCCATGTCACAGGCGAGGCCCTGATGTCTGATTTATCTCACCACTGATAAGACTTAGTTTCTTTTCCTTTCTTTCAAGTTGTGAGTCTCCTGGCTCTGTGGGTGACTGGTGGTTTTGTTGTTGCTATATCCTGGATAGCTTGACTGTTAAGTTAGGTGACTCTTGCTTTAAGGTTTTGGGGGTACAGGGTACTTACCTGGGTCATGCAGTGTCCACTTCATTTTCTTGACCTTTCTGGGTATGTGGTCTACTGAGTTTATTTCACACTGATGAGGCTCCAGGGATTCCAGCTGCCTGGAAGGAATTGACGCAGGCATATGAGGGTCAGGACTCTGTGGCCAATAGAAATACAGAGGACTTCCTGAGCAGAGATCCTTCACTGGTCACCCAGTGGTCACCCATCCACCCATCTCTCAGAACAAGAGAGGAGTTTTAAGTAAGCCTCTGGAGATAGAGGTGTCTTCAGATGAGAGAAGAACTAAGAACTTATTCTTTATAAAAGAACTTGAGGGAAAAAAAATTAAAAAGATTAACTAAAAACTGGGAGAAAGTAGTTCCAAGCCAGCCAATCGACCTGTGAAGGAAAAACCAAATAATATCAAGAGCTGAGAGGACAAGCCACAGACGAGGAGAACATATGTAAAAGATGTACCTGACAAAAAACACCCCAGATATAAAGATCTCCCATAACTCAACAATAAGCTGGACATGGTGGTGCATGCCTTTAATCCCAGTGCTCGGGAGGCAGAGCCAGGTGGATATCTGAGTGTGAGACCAGCTTACTCTACAAAGAGAATTCCAGGACAGCCAGAGCTATACAGAGAAACCTTATCTTAAAAAACAAGACAAATAAGAAATTCAGCTTCAAAATATGCAAGGACGTATATAGCCATGGGGGAGGGGAGACAGATGTAAAGGACTCCAAGTTAAAGCAGCCGTTAGGGACAGCTCCAGACAGCAGCAGCTCTGAGCACTGAGCACTGGGCCTGCTCACTCATTGTTGCTAGGGATACAGAAGTAGCAAATGCAACTGTTTTCCTAAAGAGACACTGTTTCAGCAGAGGTCTAATTACATCATGCCTTGGTTTTACCCAGTTGTACTCAAAATGAATATCTGTATAAAAACTAACCATGATTGGTTAAAGTAGCTTCATCTGTAATTGCCAAAACCTGGAAGGGCTCAAGATGATCTTCAGTAGGTGAAGGGGTAAACAGTGGTCCATCTAGGTATTGGCTTATTAGACAGGGCTAAATGAAGAGGGGGGAAACATAGTCATATTACCAGTTGGAATAAGCCAAATTGAAAAAGGCTGAAGACTGTAGAAATTATCCAGTTCTATCCAGTTCTATGGTATTCCAGAAAAAAAGCCAAAGCAGTGATAAAGACGGAAAAACATTCAGTTGGTAAAGTGCTTGCCTTGCAGACATAACGACCTGAGCACAGTTGCCCAGAAGCCTATAAGAATATCTGGATGTGGTGGTGTTTGATTGTAATAGAGAGGCAGAGACGGGCAGATCCTGGGCCTCCCTGGACAGCCACCCTAGGTTAATTAGCAGGCTCCAGGCAAATGAGAGACCCTGTCTCAAAAAAACAAAATGATTGGCACCTGACAAATGTCAATAGAGGTGGTTCCCTAGTGTACATGCAACACATGCATGTGTACATACAAATACATGCATGTCAACATGCATTGCATGGCTGCTTGCTATTGGTTATGGAGAAGGGAGGGGTAAGTAGGTGGAGCACAGAATTTTCTGAATGAGGAGACTACTCTTTGAAACTACAGTGGGTAGGAGGTTGTCCTTGATCCTTTGTCTAAAACCACATAAAGTACAGCACCAAGATCAAAGCTCACATAAACCATGGGCTTCAGGTGACAATACTGCATCTTTGTATGTTCATCCATAGCAACGAGAGCCCCAGCCTGGTGGGGGATGCTGGCAACAGGGAGACTGGGCATGCTTGTATGAGGAGAGGATATTAGGTCACTCTGTGTGGGACCATGAAAGGATAGCTTGGTTTCTGGTAGAGCACTGGCTAGAAATGGCTGGAGACCCAACAGGTATCCATACCTACAAGGGATGGCATACATTTCACACTCCCAGACTCCAGGCTCCTGACATGCGGCCAAGACCTCCATTGATCCCTGCCTTTCAGTCATGTAGGACAATGCCCCTACAACCCCTCCCAGAGAGAGGTTTGCATCACCTAGCACAAGTAGAGGGCGTGACTACAGGCCTCAACCTCAAGAGATTTCCATATTAATGAGATACCTAAAGGCCAGAGGGCGTAGCCAATTAAGCATTCCTTCCCAGACCCTTCTTCCTCTCTATTTAACTCAGGTCTGCCCTGAGATGTGAGGGAGTATAGCCAGATTCATCCACTTTCCACCATGACAATAAACCCTTTAAAACCATGGACTTCCTCCTGTCACTGGGGCCCCGTCATGGGGAACCGTGGAGAAGGCCTTTAACTAATGAGCCGCTACTGCCCGCTGCCTAATCTCCTGCTGAGGACTTCTCTACATTCTGCAGCAGAGGCCACCAATTCAACCAAGCTGGCCAAGACAGCCAAGCATGGGGCACTGTCGGGGCTTCCCTCCCCCTAGTTCCTCTCAGCTGCAGGCCAGCCCATATGCCCCCAGTGTCTGTTATTCCATGGCTCCCAGTGGTCTGGGAGCCCAACGACAGACCACAGACCTCCCGGGTCAGCCTCTTTGGCCCAGAGACCACCACTCAAAAGCCCTGCCCCCTGCGGGACTTCAGCCTGAGATCTCCCCATGCAGAGCCCCACAGCATCTGCCTGGCGCCACGTGGAGTGAACTCAGTCAAATTCCTGTGATTTGCTCCCCAGAGCCACAGGATCTACAACTCCACCCAACAGGACCAATGCCTGCGCGCATGCGAGCTAACAATCCCACAACTCTGTTTTTTGTTTTCCATTCAATTTCTCTGTAAGCCCCAAACATCTCTAAAATAATGGCCAAGTTAAAAATCAAACTTGAAAAGTAGCACGCGTGTGCACACAATTCAAATGGAAAATGGATAAAGGATATATAGAGATATCTCACCAGAGGTGTACAGACTACAGATAAGCCACTAAAGATCTTTGACATTATTGGCTTTTGTGGAAAAGCAAATTAAAGCCTCTATAAACATCTCAAAATAGCCAAAATAAAAAATAGCGCCAATACCAAATACTGGCAGGGATACGAGGAAATAGAATCACTCACACCATATGTCGCTGGAGGGAGCAAAAATGGTACACGAATTCTTCAAACAGTTTGACAGGTTTTAGTAAAGCCAATCCTGGGCACCAGTAACCTCGGCCATGGGGTGGTGAAGGCAGGATAACCAGGAAGTCAAGGCCAGCTTCAGCTGTGTAGTGAGTTCAAGGCTAGCCTGGTAACCTTGCCTCAAACAACCTAAAACAATAAATGAATCTCTTAAAACAAACCAACAAACATCTAAACAAAACAGCTAGATTACAGCGATCACGTGACTGGATCATGTGGCATTTGTACCAGAGGAATGAATGCTTGAGTTTATAATAAAGCCTTTCTTTGTTCCAATGCTTGTGCCGCTATTTTTGGTAATAGTTCAGAACGGGTAACAAATGCCCTCCAGTGGGTGAGGCAGCCATGCTACATAGTGCTACTCTGTAACAAACAGAACCAAACAGGGACGCCTGTGACTGCTGAGGAAATCCCTCCCATGGATGTAGGGTACCAGACTGAGAGGGGAAAGTACATTCCAAATGATTCTATTTTACATCATTTCATTCACATATGAACTAATTACAGAAACGGAAAACAAATTAGTGCCTGCTAGAGTTTAGAGATAGAAAGAGGCCGTGGGGAGAAAGTGGGTGTGCTTATACAAGGGTTGTTGTGGTGAGGGACTGTGCTGTGAATTGCTGTTGTGATGCACACACTAATCTACAATTGTGGTAAAAGTGCATAGAACCAACATACAGATACACATACACGCACGTGCATGGACATAGGCACACATACAAACACACATCTTCACGCTCCTACAGGTAGAGACACCCATACATAGGCATACACACAAGTGTCCATGCTCACACACACAACCATGCACAGGTGTATACACGCAGGTGTGTATCCTCACATACATAGGTACATATAGGCAAACCCATAGACATGCACACACAAGCACACACATATATGCACATATGCACGAGTTTAAACAAATCTGATCAAGATCCTTGGATCTGATCCATGGCTGTGGTACTGTACTGTTTGTTGTATTGCAACATGTGGCTACAGGGGTGAGGGTGGGGGTCTGAGGTACAATGCCTCTCTGTGTCACTTTGTATCTAAGACCATCTCAAATATTTTAAATTACCTGAGTGAAAGTCAGCCGACTGCTCGCCGTTGGTAACCTGAAGCTGGGCTCTGGGAATGCAGGTATACATATATACCATTCAGTATGTTAGCACTTATAATCTGAGGGTACCATGTGGCCACTGGCAACTTGGCTGTGGCTGTCAGCCCTCATGCTTCTGGGTCATAGATAAAATAGGAGACTTGGTGGGTCATAGACAAAGAGACAGACTCACTGTCCCATTCCCCTTCTGGACTCCCAGAGTCCAACATCTCATCGGCTGTCAGCCCCGATCCTGAGACCAGAGAGCTTGTCCATCCTGAGGCTTTTCCTATTGATTATAGTTTTCCATAATGAGTTATTTATAATGTGAAAAATGGATGCATTATAGTAAAAAGATTTAAGTGTTCCATATGCTTTAGTGCCCTTGAATAGATCTTGTGTTATTATTTATCAAGAGTTAAGCATAGAACCTCTAACAGGATGCACTCAAAGAATTGTATGGATAGATGTTTACCATTATATAAGTCACAAATGACAATATGGAGTTACCCTTGGTGCCCATTCCCAGATGAATGGGTAAAGAAAAGACATACAGATGGAGTATTATGCAGCCATAAAGAAGAACAAAACTGTGACTTTTACATGAATGGAACTAGAGATCATGATGTTAAATAAAGTAAACCAGACTCAGGAGACATGTATTGTGTTCATTTCATTTATGAAATCTGCTTGGGTAAAGACATCACAGAAGTAGGAGGATTCTAAGTGAAGGGGATTGGGGGAGGGGAAAGAGAGGAATAAGACAGGTAAGTTCGATGAATACAAATAGTGTGTTATGTGCACCCTTGAAAGTGTCTCAATAAGCCCATTCTGGCCTACATTTAAAACATTTAAACAATAGCTGTGTGTCCCACTGGTGCTGACGACAGCAGTCAGGAAAACATGGAGAAACGCAAGTGCCTTGGAATGGAAAGAGCTCAACTCAAGCACTTTCTGAAGAGCAGCTTAACTAAGCCTTTGAAAAGGCAGCCGGAGAAGACCAAGCCCATGGTTCTGTGCAGAAGTTGAAATTCCACGGGCTCCTTCAAGAAGTGTGTGGCACCTTCCATACCCTGCATGGCTACCTCTTAACAAGTGTGATTTCCAGGCCTTTACCACATGTGTCAGAACTCTTTTTTTTAAAAACTGCTTTATGCTTTGAGAAGCACCTGTGAGCATTTCCTCCCGCCTCGATGTCTGCCCACATCCCTCAAGAAGTCCAGATATAATTTACTGAGTCCCTTTTCTGTCACAGGGAATAGGTTTTTGATAGATGGCAGTTTGTAGATGAGTCTTCATGTTGGCACAGCCCATGGTAGGAGGGTAGATTCTGTGTCAGTCACCATGGGCTGTACTGGTAATACAGTCAGACAGAAAGACTGCCTTTGAAGTGTGCACACTCACCTTCATAAGAAGGAAGCATCAGAAAAATGTTAATCAATAGGACCAGTGTGCTGTGGAGAAAAATGGAGTAAGGAAATAAAGATGGTCAGCATGGTAGAGCCCACTCCATTTTACAGAGGATGTTCCGAGCCAGTCTGGTTGGTAAGACTCTAGAAAGAATCTGCAAACAAGCCAGGTAGATGTTGGTGGGTTAGACTTCAAGCATGGGGTACAGAAGATGTAAAGCCTTCATATACTCGTGAGAGAAACATCATGGAGGCCATTGTGTCTGACATGTGACAGGTGAGATGAAGTCGAGAAGGAGGGCACACAGCTGGCCAAGGACCAGGTAAGGAGATGTGGGACCATTGTAGGACCTAAGGCAGAAAGACAGCCTTTTGTAACTTCATTTTATAAAAGCCCCTGCTCTGCCTCCTGGTTAGTAGATTATAGAGGCGTGTAAGGAAAGTCAGGAGACCAGTTAGGTCAAGGAAATGATGCTACTAAGGTTTGGATAAGTGATTAATTTTTTTTTTTATGTAGTTTGAGGAATTGGCTGATGGCAATATTGGAAAGGAAAAGAAGTCAAGAACAGCAGAACATGGTTTGCTTGTTTTTTTTCTTTGTGTTTGCTTGTCTTTGCTTCATTTAAAATACTGTGGTATTCATTTAGAAGTAGAAATGAATCCTGTACTGGATTTAGGAAGCTGGAGATGATACAAACAGACAGCTGGCTATGAGTCTGCCAGCCCTGAAAGTGCTCTGGGCAGAGATCTGAATTTGAAGGCTGTGAGGAAGGACTGGGGTGTAGCTCAGTGATAGATACACGGTCAGCATGCACGTATCCACAGCAACACTTGTATCCATACTGTTACCCCCCCACCCCCCACCCCTGCCATAAAAGGGTTGCTCTGAACATCCTGAATGAAATGGATAGTAATTCCTCCCTGGGAGTAGATATGGAGAGAGGAGCCAAAGTTGGGAACCAAGCCCTGGGCATCCCCCAGGTCAGAGTGAGGAAGAGGGACAATATGCTGAGAATAACAGGGACAATAAGAAGGAACTTTAAGACAGATGGAGCACAGGGAGGTGCTGGTGTCTTAGGAACTGGATCAAAAAAAAAAAAAAAAAGCTGTGAAGGAGAAATAGTGAAATTAGTTAGAGGCTTAGAACCAAGCATAGGTGAGACATGGAGATGTGGGCGGAGCTAATGACGAGCGTGAAGGTCACATGGGAGCAGCAGGAAGAGAGTCACAAACTAGAAAGCACAGCTGTAGATCCCGTCTTGCAAGGCTTGGCCATAAGGGACAACAGAGGAATGTCATGGTTCCCAGGGGAATGTGCTTGCCACAAGAGAAACTTTCTTAAAATTTAATTGGGAAATATTTCAGCACGACTGCACTTGTGTAAAGAGAGGTAATTATGATGGTGAAGTTTCTGGAGTGCAGACCTCAGGAAAGAGGAGAGAGCATGCGACTGGACACAAAGCAGAAGTGTAGGCCAGGGCGGGGACCCTGTCAAGTCTGTCTGAGCAGCAGTGACAGGCGAGTATCCAGGACCAGACTGGACTAAGTTCAGAGGCTCACTGTTGAGAATTTAAAGTTCTTCTTTGGGTTGCCTCTGTTGCTTCAGTGGAGTAGGAAGAAAGTTCATCATCAGAGAGGATGCTGGGGGACAAAATGTGAATAGCTATTAACGAGAAGATGGGCAAGCAGGGTATATATGGGTGAGCAAACAGGGTCCAGGCCGGTGACCAGGATGCAAGTGGGCAAGCGGGGTGTAGATGAGCGAGCAGGGTGTAGGAGGGCGAGCAAGCAGGGTGTAGACAGGTGACTAAGCACGGTTCAGGTGGGCAAGTGGGGTGTAGGCAGGTGAAGGAGGTGGAAACTTGCCAAGGTATCACCTAGGCTAAGAACAACCAAGTGACTAAGAAGTCACACTTGTAGGCAGAATGTGTGGTTCTCTTGGGCCCCATTCCTTGTACATTTACAGGTGTGCAAGAGATGGATTTCATTAGAGTTTTACCAGGCGGGACAGAAAAGCTGGCATTCTAGGGCATAAGCAATGGAGTAACAGTTCCCACTGGAATCTAAGCCCAACAAGGAGGAGGCAGAGATACACAAGATAATGCTGACGGCGTCCTCCATCACGTAGCTTCTTCCACATCCCAGCCTTCTGGCAGGAATAACAGCAATGCCTTGAGATGGCTGAACTTTGAGGGCGAGCACGTGACAATTCAGTATCATTAATAGTTAGCCTCCAGTTAACCCCAGTTAACTTTGCCCAAGCCTGTAGCATGCAAAGCTTTGTGAGGACACACTTGAGTGCAATCCCGGCGAGGGCCAGATAGCAAGGCACTTACCCTCATGTAGCCTGCAGTCTACTGAGGAGAGAAACAATGATTGGACGAGTCCCATGCAAAACCACAGTGACCATCGGGTATTTTAGGAGTCTTTGGGCTGTTCTCATTGTCAATGTAACACTTATCTAAGCATTTTAAGTAAAGGGGTGAATCTGTGTGCTCTCAATGGGGGAAACAGATGATCCAGATGGAGGGGATTTCATCCCCAGTGTGCTTAAGGAAAGGACTGAAGCTGTCAGCAATGGAGAGGTGTGGCTTCCCTCTGGTCCATGCGATGAGATAAAACATGAGGTAGGCAAGGGTAAAAACAGAAAAAAATTTAGAGACTATAGACACCTAGCTAAGAGCTGGTAGTAACTAGGTCAGGGTTGGAAGCCAGAAGGCTATCCTTTGCTCTACATAGTAATCACTGGGGAAGAGATTTATATGACCTTAAGACAAGGAAAGTCCAATTATCTGGAGACAGTTTGACAAACTGTCCCCTTAGGAATAAACTAGGAGAAGAGAGAGTGGGAAAAGAATGTTCCATTTAGGTAGGAAGTTAGTAACTGTAGTTCAGGAAGATCTAAGCTTGGCTGCCTCATATACTCATAAAGACTTAAGGAGTCCAAACTGGGGAGAGTCGATGGAATGGTTCCAGTCTGAGTCAACTCCAAGTCCAACAGAAACTAAAAGGCAGATGTCTCTGCTCATGAGGTTAAGAAAAAATAGTCTTTCTTGCTAAGTCTCTTATCCCATTCAAGGCTGGGATGAGCTGGATGAGGCCCACCCACAGTGGAGTGGGAAATCTGCTTTGGCTAGTGTACACATTCAAACGTTAGCCTCCTCCAGAGGAACCTTCACAGACACAAGCATAACTAACATTTCGCCAAGTATCTGATCACATAATGGCCCCGTCACATTGGTTTATAAACTTGACCATGCTAGAGGGGTGGGGCTTGCTCTAGGAATGAGTGGTTGTTTTACCATTCAAGACCAGATCTGTGCCATACAGAATACTGCTAAAGAACAAAACCCCACATGGTTGTGTTCATAGAAGCAAAGAGTACTTTGGGCAGTATTCAACACCTTACTATTATAAAACCATGCAACAAAATGAGAACAGAAAAGAGGGCTCTCGAATTCAGAAAGGGCACCCATAAAAACTCAAGGTCAGCTTCATATTTCAAGGTGAAAAGTTCCCCATACTATCCGGGACATGACATGGATGTCTGCTGGCACCATGAATGTTTACCGTTGTGCTCAAGGCTCTGGGCAAGACTGCCCCAGTCCCATGGGGCATGGAACTGGAATCAGAAGTCCTGGAAGAGAGAACTGGGGGACAGAGAGCACAAAGAATGGGTGGCTTGTCTATAGTCTGATCAAACCACCGATTTAAATTTTTTCACACAGAGGTTATATACACATAGAGGCAGTATGTGGGGAAGGGGATGATATAGGAGCATAGGTGTCGAGGGGAGTACAGATATCTTCTAGAACAGAGTGTTGGCTGGGTGAAGAAGCAGGAACAGGTCACTATGACTCTGTCTATGATTCATTTGTACTTATCTAAGCTGGTACTTTCCACCAAGGCTACCTATCCACAAGACCTATAACTACTAGTTATTATCCAGGCTGGTAAATTTCCACCAAGGCAAGATCTTATAGCTATCTGTTTTAGGGTCAGTGTTTTTCCACAGAGACCAAGACTTTGAGTTAGCAAACATCTAAAGCTGACTTAGGCCTTCAGTGTATAAGCAAGGTTGCTCCTGACATAAGACAATCAAGCAACAGACAGAAAAAAAGACATCTAGGTTAGAAAGAAAAAAGGTAAAACATCTTTATTTTTAATAGCATGATATCCTACAGAATTCACTAAGATTATTAGAGTTTATCAGTTCGGCAAAGTTACGGGATAAAAAGCAACATAAAAAAACCCAATTGTTTCTATTTGCCTATGATTAACAACCCAAAAATAAAGCTGAGGAAACTATTTGTGTCACTTAAAGCGGCATCTGGAAGGGTACCCCACTGCTGTCTCCTGGTTTATGCAACATTAGGGTACAGAGACCTAGCCAGGGTGATAGTGTGAGTGTCCCCATCAAGGTCATGAGATGACAACTCCCAATAGGCAGAAGGTCCAGAAATGGATGCCTAGTCCCCTGACGGCCACTATTTCATGGTTCTTACTGGGAACGTCCAATTCAGATCACACACTTTTCACTCAGATTCCCAGAAGTAAAGAGCCACCCATTGGTGGAATTCAGAATCCAGCATACTTCCTTACCCTAGTTCCCTACCTGAAGAACCTTGGCAATTCAAATACACTTTTTAGTGCCTGTAACAAGAAAATGTCCATTTGAGAGACATGTACCCACTAGTATGGTTGACATTAAGCTCATTCCACACTTATTTTGGTGGTTTTTCCATCCCTAGATGAACTTTCTGACAGAAACAAGGGAGGAACATTTATTTGGGTCCTGGGTTTCAGAGAGGGTTTTCATTCATTGTGGTTAAGAAGGCATGGCTGAGAGATCACTTCCTCTCTTGGAGTTCAGGGTAAGAGGGCTACTCACATGTAGCCACCAAAAGCCATAGAAATCAGGCAGGGACCATGCATGGAAATAACTTTCAGAGTTTTATCTCTCGTGTCCTACTTCTGTCAGGTATAGTCACATTCCAAAAGCTTCACAGCCTTCAACATAGTGCTTCAGCTGGGCTGAAGGTTTAAGACATGAGCCTGTGAGGGAACAGTTCAACTTCAACCTACAACCACACAAACAAAAGAAGAAAGAGATTGAGTATTTTTTAAAAACTCCCCTGTAAACTTGGAAGCAAAGGGCAATGGATGGATGTGAGCTTTCCTTGGATCTCGATGTTGACTTCAATCCCTGAAATAGTGAATCAAAACTGTAAGAAGACTCACTCACCCTTGGATTGAATTCATAGTTAGTAGAGTGTGAATAGGGATGTATCTGGTCCTTTCTAGATAGTGAATATGCTGGTTGGAGTTTGTCAGCCTGACAGAAGAAGTTTAGGATATCTGGGAAGAGGGAACCTCAATTGAGAAAATGCCTCCATCAGATTGACTGTAGCAGGCAAGTCTCAGGGGCACTTTCTTGACTAGTGATTTATATGCAAGAAGGCCCAGCCCACTGTGGGTGGCACCATCCCCTGGTAAGTGGTCCTGGGTATGAAAGAAAGCAGGCTCAGCAGACAATGAGGAACAAGCCAGTAAGCAGCGTTACACCATGGCCTCTACTTCAGTTCCTGCCTCCAGGTTCCTGCCTCGAGTTCCTGCCCTGACCTCCCTGCAGGATGGACTGGGATTGGGATGTGTAAACCTTTCCTTCCCAAGTTGCTTTTGGCCATGGTGTTTTGTTACAACAACAGGAAGCAAAATAGGACAGTGAAAGCCTCAGAAATGTGGTCCCAATTCTGAGAAGACAGTACAGGGCATAATTATCCAAGGTCATGTGCAATCAAATGGGCGAGCTAGGCCTCCACCTGTACCTGTATGGACAGAATTCACCTGCTTACCTCAAATAGATTTTACATCACAGCTAGTTCAGCATAGTATCCAGTATGATGACACAGTTATCTAAAAATTATTTTAAAGCATTTCCTCGCCAACTGAGACGTGAAGAGGACAGCAAGCATTCCTTTTGTAAATTCAACATGAGGATGCTTAGCATAGTCACTTGCCCCCAGAGGCCACATCTGGCAGAGGCTGCACGAGATTGGTATGCCATGAGGCCACGCTTGAGAATTTTCTGTTTTAATGTAGGCCACCTTCTGACAAATGAATTAAGGCATGTCGTAGGAGCGCTCGCTGGAGGCTGCTGCTGCATACTTGGGCTGGATTACTGCATAAGAGAAACGCTAATGATTTTAGCATGTGCCCTGTTCAGAGTCGGGCAGAGCCTACCGTACCCGAGAGCACCTGTGACAGTGGCCATGGAAGTAGGTCAGTGAGCTTTTAAAGATAAATAGTCTTGCATTTCCATATTGAACACTATGTAGGTCAGTGCCTACCTAAGGACTCGGTTCATACTAAAGCTAAAATAATCAGAATTGTGTCTTTCTGGTGTACTCAGGGTTTTAGTGCCTGAGCAAATGGCTGCTGCACTAGAAGCAGGGGGCAGGATACAGGGGTGGGCGTGGAGAAAGACAAGAAGAAAAGATGTCCCTGTGGCAGGCAAGACTGATAAGCGGTGACCTTGGAAGGCACGGTAGGACACCTGGATAAAAAGGGATGGCTAAACTTTTATAAGCAAGCATGAAACATATCCCTTTTATCATGGGAGCCTTTGTCACCCCAGTTTCCATTTTCTCTGGCCAGCAAGGTAGCCTTTCAGTGTCCTGAGCAGCAAACTGAGATGGGGGGGGTGTCTCACTCAAATGTAAACTGCAATGTTCCACCCCATCAGCTGTTCTGGCAACATGATTTGGAGTCTCCACCTCATCTATATATCAGAATCCGGGGGAGGTGGGGTACGATCCTCCAACCATAGTTAGGACTCTGGCAATGAGGATACCAGATGTGATTGAGGACATTTCTATATCTGCTAATTAGCTTTCCTGTGATCTTGGGATCTCCTGCCTGCATTTGTGAAAGTATCCACATTAGAGAAAAGCCTTTGTGGGAAATAAAGAGACGTGTGTCTTGGTGCTTTTATGGAGACATCTGGAGAGGTTCTTAAACATACACCATAAAGGAGCCATATTCCTAATCTTTAAAAGAAAAGTTGCATGGAGTGACCTTGGTGGTGTGACTGCATTTCTCCTGGCCTCCATTTCTTCATAAGTAAAACAAGATTTAGGCTGCCTAATATAACACAGAGTATTCCCTGGGGACCCTCTGTTAAGAAACCCTGGAGTGTTAGAATGCCAGAGTAGGAATAGCCAAAATCTCCTGCTGAGGCAATGTGTAAAGCATTTCTGCCTCCAAGCAGAGCTGCCCAGGGCCTTGGACCCCAGGAAGCAGTTTTTCACTGGTCATAATAGCCAGTTTACATCTCTCAGGGGTAACCCAGTCTCTGCTTTCACATTGAAGGTTCGTGAAGTCCGTGAGATACTTCGGGATCAGAGGTTCCTGAGTTTGTGTCCTTGCTCAGCCACTGGCTAGGCAAGACCTCTAGCAACTGATTTGACTTTCTGAGTGTCTTTGATTCTCTTTGTCTGGAAAATGGAATGGGAGCTTGCTAGGGTCTACTTAGTGACTAGTTATAAAGGTTAACTGGAAACTTCCTAAGGATAGGGTAGAGAGTATAGAAATTTCTTCAGTAAATTTTAGTTTAAACAACCATCTCAGAAGAGCCTGTAGGGATGCATCTGGCACATCTTTGCTTTGGTCCTACATGAAGATCATTGCTTTCAAGTATTTGCATGGCTATTGTGCAGAAAACCATTTGGGTGACTTTGTGGGTAGCAAAACATCACGAAGAAAGGCTCTAGATTTCCTGTCATAGGAAAGGTTATGATGCATAATTACACTAAATCCTGAAGCAAGAAAGCTGAGCAGTAATGAGAACCACACTAGACGGTGAGAGAACATCTCCAGGTCATCTTCATGATTGACAGGTCATCTTCATGACGGAAAGGTTGACACCTTCAAACGTTGGGTGTTGGAATCCATTTTATGTTGCTGTGAAGAAGTTGAGTACTTTAAGAAGAAAATTGGTTCATTTAGTTCTGGAAGTTTAAGAGCACTACACCAGAATCTCCGTGGCTCTGGTGAGAATGTCTGGAGGAGTGGTTATACAGTCTTAGGGATCGTGGATAAAAATAAAGAGCAGAGAGTAGGGAGGAAGACTTTGAGGGACATGCCAAGCTTGCTTATAACAACATACTCTTTAGAAAGCTTGCCTAGTCCTGTTGGGTTTTCATTAATCCCTTCTGAGGGCAAAGACTCTAATTGCTGTCCATGAGGTCCTACCTCTCAAGTGTTCTACCACCCTAGTCTGCCATACTGGAGACAAAGTTTACCATAGAAAACTTGAACCTCTGAAGGACAAATCATGTCAAATCTTAGTGCTGGATACTTACAGAAGATAGTTCTGGGCTTTCTAGATACTCCCACTGGGAGACCAAAAAGAGTTCAGAAAACTTCCACATGATGGAGATAAGATTGGAGACTCATGGGAAAGGAAGCAGGCAGGATTGGGCAGTGCTAAGGTAGTTGGTCTATGGTACTAAATCTATATTTCATGAGGCACAATATGTCAGATTTCTGAGCCCTGCTTTGGCCTCAGCACCGATCCACTGAAGGACATTTTTTAAAAACATACCTCATGTCATTCTCCCAAAACACTAAAGAACAACATGTAAGAAGATAAACTTTGCATTATTGATTCTAGTCACAGGCATGGGGCAGGTTTTAAGTTCTGAGTTGCATGAGGTTAGAACATGAAACAGTGGAGAGGTATATCTTCCACAGATACAAGCATCATTAAAGGGGTGACTTACACCATTGCCTGCTTCTTCTTGGACAAGTTTGCAGTCCTGGTCCCAACAAAATCAAGAGAACCCTAGGTATAGATGGTTTTATTGTCCTTATTATTTCAGGTAGATGGTTTTACAGGCAGCAATTTACAGAGGTTGTACTAAAAAAAATATGGAGGTTGGAGAGAGTATATGAAATTTTCACATATTATTAAAGAATGATGATTTCATTCTAGGAAAAGAAAAACCTCCAGTCAGCTACTAAGCAAGCACTGGTCATTTTAATATTAATTTATATCAGTGGGAACTCAGGCTAACACCCAAACTTCATAGCTGAGCTAAGCCTGGCTACAGAGAGAACAGGGATTCTGTCAGGAAACTGAGCAATGAAGTTACAGATTTCTTTCTTCTTTCTTTTCTTTCTTTTTCTGTTTATTTGGAAACACAAAGAACATTTTATTTAAGTTTGAGAAAAGAGTCATAGGGCAAACAAGGTATAAATCCCAGCAGTTGCCAGGAAGAGAGAGATAGATCAGAAGAAGAGATAGTCCTAACTTTTTGAGTTGGGGATCTAAGAAAGCAGGTAGGTTAGCAATGTTAAGCAGATGTATTTGGGAGTGGGTAGGTCTTCAGAGAAAAGAGAGACAGCCAGTGCAAGCACCATGAGGCTTTGGCAGGTATTCAAAGAGAAGGGAAGAAATGGAAATGTCAATCCTTTTGAGCTAGACTTCAGAAAAGCAGGCAGGCTTAGCAGTGAGACAGTGGGCAACTTTGACCCTCATACTCACCATGTGAGCTATAACCTTGTACCCAACACAGTTCCTTTCTTTGACAAAGACGTAGAACATCATGCTACAGAGACAAACATATGGTTTCAGGAGACATAACTCTGGGTGAACAACCCAGCTCCAGTGTTAGATAGCCCCATCACCTTGGACAAGAAACTTCATCTCTTTAAGCTTCTCCTCACCCCATGGAATAGAGGCCAAACGGTCTTCTGCCTTTGCAGGTGTCTTACAGGTCTTAGACAAGATAGAGGATTCCTAAAACACAAATAGTCTTTGAACCAGTGGCCCCACAAAGCTAAACCTTGGCACGTGGCTGTATAGTTTCCTCCAAGACTGTCTTCTTATACCAGAAGACAAACAATTCAAAATAGCTTCAGGAAGTCCCTGAAGCTGACCAAATTCATTAGGACCATCCCTTCAAAGAATAAACAATAGATAGCTGAGAGTTATTCTCAGACAAGCAAAGCTGCCAAGAAGTCTGTTTAGATCAGACCACCCGCTTGAAAGAAGCAGAAACCAGCAAAGCTTCCTAGAAGAGGTTCACGTCAACCAAGTCACTTGGAAAGGATACTTACCAACCTATTGAGCTGACCATGAGCTGTGCAGTGTTCCCAGCTATGTGGGCTGTCTTCTGTGCCAGGGTGGGGCTTGTTGATATAGCTATCTTTTGAGTCACTTCTGCTCCTGTAAGTAACCCCTCACCTATATTTCCTATAAGTAACCCCAATAAAACTGCTTCACCAAGTTGGACTTTGGTGATATCCTTACTCTGGTTTTGGGATCCCTGTCTGGGGTCAGTGTCTTTGTGTGTTATGTCTCTTCAGGAGAAAGCCTCCTCACTCGACCACACAGCTGCCTTCTCCTGATATCAGTCTTGAAGATGCTTCAGTGCCTGATGGTGTTGGAGAGATGGGAGGGAAGGCGTCTTAAGGTCATTACCCCCCAATTTGGAATGGAGAAACAATCATACAAATGGCCAGGAAGCAAATGTTAAGCACAAAATGAATAGCAAAGAAAATTATCTCAGGCTTAAAGCTACAGAAGCCCAAGGTCTGGGAGGTCCAAGACAATTGCTAAAACTTGGATTCAACTTTGGCTGCATGGGAGCATCATCTGAGACATAAACTCAGTGCCAAGGTCTGGATCCAACTCCCAGATACTCAGTTGAGTCCGGGTATCTTTGTTTTTGGAACTCTCTTACTTGATCGACCATGCTGGAGGAGCAAGTCCCCAAAGCAAGGCTCATTCCCTCTGACATACGAACAACGCTTACCCATTCCCAAGTGCTTACCTTCATGGTTTCAGGGGACCAGACAGGCGTGAAAAGATAAGTTTGTGTTTTGGCCTGGCAGTGATGGTTTTCTTCCAAAGAATTCTAGATCAGAGTTGTGGGTGGCTACCGATGCTATTATATTTACCATTGCACCAATTCCTCACAAAAACAGGTACATAGGGCAAAGGGGTCTGTGTCTTACATGTATGTGTAACTTGAGGTGCCCTCTCAAACAAAATATACAGCCTTCATTAGCTTCAGAATGAACTGGGCCCTGTGAAGGAAGTGTCACAAATATACAACCTTTCTCTAAGTTAGGTGAGGCACCTGAATCCCACAGCCAATAAAGCCAGGTCTGGTGTTAGAACCCGTCTCTAACTTTGTCATTTCTTAATCACTTTCTAGAAACCCCACTGTAAGCCCAATTATGAGTCATTAAAATGTTTTTACTTGAATGTCTGTCCCACAGTGCAGATTAAACTTGGCTGAACCCTGAGTGGTAGTCTGTTTCCATTCCTGGGTACTGCCCCTAAGTAGTTCCCATATACTGGGATGGGAGTTGAAATCTACGGAGCACAACACTCACAGCAGAGGGTGAGACCGCCCTTAGCAGTCCCTGGGCATACTTCCAAAATATGCAAGGGGAAACCTCCAGGGTGCCTTACTGTCTGCCTCTAGCCAAACTGAGGTCTGGCTCCACCAGAAAAATGTGCTGAAAATTAGAAGCAGGAAAGTAGAAATAAGTCCTTTTAGAGAGGCAGGGAGTTGAAGACGTTACCCCTATGAGCAGAGGGCGTTTGACGCCAGCGGGGAGCTCTCTTGGGGGTTAATGGATGGGGAGAGAGACAGCTGGGAAAAGACTGGGGAACAGACCAGGAGAAGCATGAAGGAACATTCTTCTTCTGGGAACTCACATCAACCCAGAGGCTGAGAGAGAAGAAATAACTATGGTCCCCCTCCAAGGTGGCTGTGGTGATTATAGCCTAAGTATGCAAAAAATCTGGACACAGATTAACATCTCTGTAACTCAGAGTTTTATTCAGAATTAGGTTGGGTTTTTTTTTTTTTTTAATTAGGAAACTTTATTTAGTTTTCAAAAAGTGAGGAACAATACTACAGACTCTCACAGGGATGGACCCAGAGAACCTCTGGGCAAAATTGAATACCTACATACCCCCACGATACTACAAATCTTCATACAGGCAGTCGGTGATTTTAAAAGTGTGTTGGAAACCAGCCGTGAGGATGCTCAGAGCTCACAAGACCTAGCAGGACTCTGTTAACAAGAGACCACTTACCAGACTCCACGCTGCTAACTGTTAGTGAGGAATGGATACCCACATGGGCTGGATCAGGATGTTCAGTTCCTGTGTCAAACTACACTAGGCAAGGAAAGACACAGAGAGGTTGTGGAGACCTTCTGTCAAAAGAGAAGGATTGTCTTGTGTATCTCAAGAGACTCTGGAGGAAGCCTGGAAAGCTGGCTTCTAGACCAGGTTCTGAGGTTGCCCATGTGTGTACACAGAACGGCTATTCCATTTACTTGGGTCCGAAGAGTCTCATTGGTCAAATGAACAGTGGCCTGAACGGTTTCAAGGCCATGTATCATAACCTATAAAGGATATCTAAAAAGAAAAAACTGACTTTGGTTTTATTATCAATCTATAAATAGAGTTAGTGAGTAGAAAGAATGAGATCATCAGCTAGATATTTGCAGTAGACCCAGTGAAGTTTTAGGAATTACTCTATTTGCATGAGAAAACTGCGTCCCTGGGTTCCTTCTTATTCTCTCAAGGACCTCAGAACGGTTGTTCAGCGTCTCACCCACTGTGGTGACCCCACACCGCCACCTGAGACCTTCTGATGCATACTGATCTTGGTCTGTGACTATCGCTCCCCAGAACAAGGAACCAGAGACACCTGGAAAAATGTCAGGGACAGACAAGATGGAACCGGATCACCTTGCAATGCCAAAACAGAAGTACTGGAAGAGTTGTCAGGGATGCTCACTCCATGGACTCAAAGGACAGAAGACAGCTGTTAAGGTTGCCACTGACCAAATCTGGAGCAATTTGAGCACCAAAATAAACCATGACATTAATGTATTTTATGGTTTTGCTTGTTTGTTTGTTTGGTTGGTTGGGTTTTTTTTGTTTATTTTGTTTGTTTGTTTGTCTTTCGAGACAGGGTTTCTCTGTATAGTCCTGGCTGTCCTGGAACTCACTCTGTAGACCAGGCTGGCCTCGAACTCAGAAATCCACCTGCCTCTGCCTCCCAAGTACTGGGATTAAAGGCGTGAGCTACCACTGCCCAGCAATGTATTTTATTCTATTAAAATAACACAAATCCTGCACCCACATCTGCGCACACGTTAAACCCCATTTTGCAGCACAGCCTGACTCCACAGTGAACACGGAACACGTGTAAACATATAGGAAGATGGGAAACCTTTTCTCACAGCAGAATGCCAACAAATATGGATTGTGAAGTTGAGTTGGTTGATCTTGGATGTCAACTTGAGTGCATCTGGAATGAACTAAAATCCAGGCGTTTCTCAGGCACCCCTGTGAGGGAGTTTCTTAATCAGATTATCTAAAGCAAGAAGACCCACCCTTAACCTGGGCCACACTTTCTGCTGGCAGCCTGCATAAAAAGACATGAAGAAGGAAGCTTTGCTTTTTGCCTGCTCACCCTTAAGCCCATAAGCAAGTTCATCTATGCTGTTGCTAAGGCATCCCTTCATCAGGTTCAGAGCCAACTTCTTCAGGATCCAAATGTAGATGGAAGGTTCCCATCCCTCCAGGAATCCTCTTGCACTCCAGTGCGTGACGGGCTGCTGGACCACCCAGCCTCATGGACAGAATAGCTGTAGATTCTCAGCCTCTTGGTATAAAACAACCCAGACAGCTTCCTGTGAAACAGTCTAATAAAACCACTTTAACAGAGAAGTGTATTTTTTCTATTTGCTCTATCCTTTGGAGAACCCTGAGTAACACACGGAGTTTTGAAAATCACAGTTTAGCAACCAGCATGGTGAGTGACTATTGGGTCAGCTTAAGAATCATTAATTTCAAGGAACTGGCTGTGACCAAGTAATTGCAACGGGAAAATAGGTAAATTTAATGCATTAAGGTATGTTAGCCTTTATCTTTATCAAATGATCAAATTAATATTAACAATGTGAGAGAAGCTGTCATCGGGTACACTGAGGACAGTGCCAGTCTCAATCCCTGGACACAGTCATTGTATTGTGGGAGGAGGTGATCCCTAGTCTCTGGTTTTCCTTATCTTGTGTGACACCTTTTAAAGAATGGACAGGACTATGACTTTCTCTTCTCTAACTGGAGGTTTATAGCTATATACACACCATGCATGACTCTGGTATGATATGTGTCTGTAGTACCATCTTGCTGGGGTCTCTCACTCCCTTGCTGGTTTTGAATAGTCAAGTTACCATGTGTGTGTTGCCTACACTGAGAGGGCAGCCTCCAGTATATAGCTTACAGCTCTAAGGACTGAACTCTATCCAGACAGACAGGTTTCTCCCAGTCAAGCCTCAGGTGAAACCTTACCCTGGCTGATAACTTGACTCCAGCCTTAGGCAACCCTATGTAGAGAGCTCAGAGAGGCATGGCCAGACTCCTCATACCATACAAGCTATAGGAGACTAGATAGATCTCTTAAGCTGTTGGATTTGTAGTCACCCTTGGAGCTGTCTTTAAATGTATGGTAATGTCCTTATCCGTGAGAGATGCATTCTGAAGTTCATAGGAAATTGTTATACCTACATTTGCCCTGAAAAGACTCAGCAAAA